>JASCZW010014000.1:0-24052 GCA_034211315.2 Aedes japonicus | reverse complement strand
TTTCCAATTCCAATTGCCTTTGATCAGATCTGGCCCACTTTTCGGTTGCCACAATTCATTGATGGAATGTTCCGATGTGCAGCCAAAGTTCGTTGCCATTCATGTTTCTTGAAATGTAGAGAAAAAATACGCCCATAATTTATTCCAGCAAACATAAACAAATCCGGAACATTGAAAATCAATCCCGCAATGGCCATCTTCACTCGGAGTTCTCGGAGATCATTCAGAGAGCAGCGTCTGGAAGATCTCTACCCTCGACACACTGCAGCAGCGGCCACGGTAATAAATCAAAAAATCAGCCTCCACCGAAGAAAGCCAGAGCGCGGTGTTGATAAACTGCTGTCGATGATTTGATGATTTGCTGTCGTCTCGTTGTTGCTTGGCTGATTTTCTTTACTTCGAAAAAGCGTTAAAAAACGCATTAAAATTCATCCCCGGTAGACGCGAGCTGCTTTCAAAGGACCGATCCCAAACCGTGCCGGCGCTAACTGGATCTGGCCACGATGGTGAGAAACATCCGAAGGTGGGCCGAGGGAGATGGGGACACGCAGAAAATGGCCTGTCACTCAAGGATTGTTTGTTTATTGGCAGTTTTCTGTTCTTCTTAGACGATGAACGGAACGTAGGTGGGTAGGCTAAGCGCCCTGGTAAAACCCTATCTTTGGCTGCGTCAGCCATAAATGCCGGCCGAAGATTTGTTGCGGGTGTGCGTTACGTAAGCGATGTTGTTGTTTGGAGAGAAAAAAAAATGAAATCTTCCGGAGCCGGGTTGGTTTGGCCAGGGGTGGAGAAAAGGTTTGTGTTTGGTTGGAATGCACGCAGAAATTGATGGGTGTCGAATCGGGTTTGAAAGTATCTCTCGATCAGAAGCTAATGTGGGTCATCCGTGTGAGATGAGTGTCGTTTTGTGGGACGATCCGCTGGTATTTTTTTGTTTCAATTTTTTGAAATATTTCCGAAAAAGTTCACTTCTCACAATTTCTCATATTACCACTCTAAACCAACTGCAGTTACTTATTTTCACAGCGCCGACGAGCGGCATGTTTATTCCTCGCTCTGGTCCAAACCAATCCCTCAATTCCCTGTTCCAAACAGCTTTCGAAACGAAAAATCCCATTTCCGGCCAAATATCCTCCAGACCAGCAAAATAAATCACACTTAGATGGGCGAGCGACGTTTAGCGGGACTTCCTCAATTCCAACCAACAAACCAACCAACGCGAAAGTTGTTCTGAACTATTCTCCGACTCGAAAGGTTACTGCCATCACCAGTCAGAGTCGGTTGACAGGAGGGGGGAGCTGGAAATAGAAATGTAATAGGTATGCAAAAACCCGCCGAACCGAGCCTGGAAAAATCCCACGACTGACTTTATCCGTACATTTCATCGCACGACCTTTGTCAAAAAGGAGAGCCCGTTATGAAACGGAACCAGCTCCAGCACAGCAGATGCAGCCACAGCATCGGCAGCACATTCACTTGAACTTTTCTGATCCGCCAGATTTTTATGTAACTCGCGCGCGCGAGAGTCGGTCTGTAAGCCACGAGACGGTCATAAAATGTGCTTCCAGCAGCGCCGGCCGCATCTCTCCATCCGACCTCATCTTCTAGGCACTAATAACTGCAGCGGAGAGGTTGGCTGTCGCTTCAGCCCTCCCCAGCCCTACCAGAAGCCTTTATCGCGTATCGTATCGTAAGCAATTACTTACAGATGCACCGTGACTGGTCGGTTGTGTCACTGTCGAAGCCCCTCGCTGTGAAATGGCAATATGCGACTTAATTCGGCAAAAAAAGGAATCACCGAAAAGGCGCGCTTAATCCGGAAGGGAACTGACTCGAACACGCACGGCAACGGACGGCAACGGACGACGACGCATTGCGATGGTGAAAGGTCGTAACTTCAGCGGCCGGGGCCAGTTCTGCCCAGCAGGCTAATGACACCTTGTGATAACGACATCGAGTGGGCAGCACTGGGAGGGACAGACAGAGACTGAGAGCTATTGCAAAGCCATGAATTGAATGTTGTTGTTTTGATCGGCGTGAGGGGAGGAAGGGCGGGTGCGGGTGAAAATCAACAACTACCTTCTGTGTGCCTGTGCATAGCTGCTGTGTGCGCTTGGTTACGTACGTTACCGAATCGGAGATCTGCCACAGAGATAGATCGAGGGCAGCGACATTGTTGGAAACCCGAAATGCACTCCCGCTGGGAACGCGCAGTGGATTTGAGCAGCATAGACGTAATGTGTTTGTTTTGGATGGACATGGAATGCTACCGGGAATGGAAAAATAAAGGTTTGCCGTAATCAAAGTGAGATGCTGAACAATAATCCCCCATACAACGGGTTACAATGTATCACAATGTATCATAATGTTCGAGATAGTTATTATTAAAATTATCAAACTGGAATTTTGGAATCTCGAGACCTGTTCAACTTGTTATTCTTTTTTTTCGTTGGCTTATTTCCTCACATGGTGACAATCACCGTGTGACGACTCACCATCCTGGACCTACCTATCGACTCATGAATATGACCACGGCTCATACGCTCAACGGCTTTACTTCCCGTTTCGCCTCGTAAAAACCACCGACGACGACTAGGATTGAATCCAGACCCGCTGGGGTGCCAAGTAGCAGTCACGCTTACCACTACACCACCGACGCCACTTGTAATTCTAAGGGTGATACGGTCAAAATTTGGTCAAGGGAAAACGCGTGTAAATCGGTGAAATCGTTCATTTAAAAATCAAATTAAATTTCTCTTTCAAGTTCAATTAGTATAAAATTCAGGAAAAATATTCAGTTAGGCTTCCACTTTTCCAAATCGAATTGCCGGGCCTTACGCTTGACCCCTGCCATCAGATTTTGTACAGCCACCTTGTCCACCTTCTTCGCCGCAGAAAGCCAGTTTGCCTTGAACTGCTGCTCGTCCTTAGCAGTTTTTGGTCTTCTTTAGGTTCTGCTTGACAATAGCCCAGTATTTCTCAATTGGGCGGAGCTCTGGCGTGTTGGGAGGGTTCTTGTCCTTGGGAACCACCTGCACGTTGTTGGCGGCGTACCACTCCATGGCCTTTACCGTAATGGCAAGATGCCAAATCCGGCCAAAACAGTACGGAACAACCGTGTTTCTTCAGGAAAGGCAGCAGACGTTTCTTCAAACACTCTTTCACGTAAATTTCTTGGTTGACAGTCCCGGAAGCTATGAAAATGCTGCTTTTCAAGCCACAGGTACAGATGGCTTGCCAAACCAGATATTTCTTTGCGAACTTTGACAGTTTCGTGTGGCTTGAAAATATCTGCTACCTTTCCCCTTCCTTTTGCCGTATAAACTCCTGTCCCGGAAGCTGCTTGTAGTCGGCTTTGACGTAGGTTTCGTCGTCCATTACCACGCAGTCAAACTTCATCAGCATCGTCGTGTACAGCCTCCGGGATCGCGCTTGGCCGTCGTATTTTGTTTATCATCGCGATTTGGAGTCACTACCTTCTTGTAAGTAGATAGTCCGGCTCGTTTTTTGGCTCGATGCACGGTTGTAGACGATACGCAGCTTGTTTGCGGTATCCGGAGAGATAGGTTAGGGTTTCGCTTGAAACTACCGGCAACTCTCTTTGTCGTCTCAGCGGCTTCCGGTTATCGATTTCCCCGATCCAGACTTCTGGTTGTCGACAAACGTAACCCAAACACTTTAATTACATTTGTAATGGTTGATTTGGCAACTTTTAGCGATTTTGCCAACTTTGCGTGCGAGTAGCTCGGATTTTCGCGATGCGCGAGCAAAATTTTGATACGCTGCTCTTCTTGCTTGGACGGCATTTTGACAACTGAAGGAGTGAATTCCAAAATCAAAATAGGAACAACATTCTACACACACACACCTTCAAAATGAGGGGTGTTCAGGTTTTAAATGCAAAATTGAAAGAAATACGTCAAGTTCATATTGACCAAATTTTGACCG
This sequence comes from Aedes japonicus, assembly GCA_034211315.2. Taxonomy (NCBI): domain Eukaryota; kingdom Metazoa; phylum Arthropoda; class Insecta; order Diptera; family Culicidae; genus Aedes; species Aedes japonicus. The sequence goes on along the minus strand of JASCZW010014000.1, from coordinate 20,104 downwards.
TATCGCCCTTTAATCATCATTGTTATTTACTCTGCTGCGCATAATTTACTATATTCATACTCAAATTAAGTTGAAGCGATTTTATCGACGTTTTATGAAAATTTCAGTCATATTTCGTAAGGAAACAGTTATGCGAACTTCAGAGCAGTTTCAAGTGAGACCTTGCTTTCGACACTTTGATTGTTGTTTTTTGTATTCTCCCATGCGAGGAAGTAACGATCTTTGATGAAGATTATCAGAAGCAGATAATTTCTCATCTCCATGCACAGCGCTAGGAGTGGACGGTAATTTATTACTAGACTATTTGATTTTCTTACGTTTGACGTTTACACACTACCGCCATCTGTTCAGCTTTATCATACATCACAGTGTGCACAACAGATGACGCAGGTATGTTAGTGACGAGGATTTGTAGTGCAAAATGTTCAATGTGTTATGTCTGTTTGTCTGTGATATATTAATAAATAAACGGAGATGGATTAATAGAAAAATATAAACATTTTCATAAAAACCGGCGTTGTTACGCTTTTTGTTAATAATTGATGATGCTGCTGATCGAAAAATATCCCATAAAAAAAGCAAAACTACCAATTTCAAAACGGGTTTTTCTCCTAAAGGGGACAAACGATTTTGCATAGAGCTTGAAGATGGAAGTTTGTACTTTCAGTTCATCGAACTCTGTGTTTGCATATATTTGCAAATAAAGCGAGTAAGATATCTAGCAAAAACGTATTTTTTCACTCTTCAACCTATATAGCTTTATTTATACAATAACTAGCAATTATCTTGTATTTTTCAAAATGTGCGCCGCATTATACCCTAAGAGTCATCTCTGCAAAGTTTTTCCAAATTCAAATTGATATAAAAAACTTACAACGAAAAAAAAATGTTTTTAAGTTCTACGCTAAGGAAAGTCAGAAAAACTGTTATAAAACGATACGTAGCTGAGATAGGAGTTAATTTTTTATAACCAAAGTTGCATAAAATTAAAATATCTACAATTCTGTAGAATTAAATCATCCTCTCAATCATAAGAATAAAAGTTAAAATTTTTATTATGAACAGAAAAGGACCACCTAGTCACCACTCAAATCAAAAGATAGATCTAATTTTATAAATCAAATCTTTCGAAGACATCATCTGTCTAAAGTTAATGGAGTTATCGATTTTTGTCGCGAGATTTTTCCATCCATACCATAGTGCTATGGCCTGTTGTATTTGTAACATAAAGAAATGTTTTGTTATTCGTAAAGTTGTAATGAAAGTATATGTGTTTGCGAATGTATTTTTTCCAAATGGCTCATCGTAACATAAACCAATGCAGCAAAATCCGTACCGACTGAAATATCATGTTTTAATGATCGAATGGCCAAAAGATCACATGTGAAAATTATTTAAGTGTTTCAAAATAGTTTTATAATAATTCGTTTTGTGAAATTTTATTGTTGATACAGTGAATACAGCTAGCAACATCTTAAAGTCGAAAATCAGACGCTAACAGTCGTATGAAGACTGCATATATTAATAAATCCATCGCATGGATGAAGTTGCATCCATGAAAAGACACTCTAAAAACTTCATGGAAGTTATGCATAAAACTTCAGGGAAATTCTTCAGAGATCTTCATAGAATTTCTTTAGAGAACTTTATGGAAGTTCTTCAGTCAACTTTATGGAAGTTCTGCAGAGAATATTACAAAAATGCTTCATAAAACTTCAAAGAACTTCAAGAAAATTCATCAGAGAACTTCAGGAAAATTCTTCAGTGAATATACGGACGTTCTTTACAAAACTTCAGGGAAGTTCTTGAGAGAACTTGATGGAAGTTTTCAGAAAACTTCAGAGAAGTCCAGCAGAGAATTTCAGTATGTTTTTCAGAGAAATTTAAGAAAGCAAAATCCAGAACTTCTCAAAACCTCGGGTAAGTCCCTCAGAGAACTTCAGGAAGTTTTTCAGAGAACTTTAGAGAAGTTTTTCAGAAAACTTAAGGAAATTTTCTCACAAAACTTAGTAAAGTTCTTCAGGAAATTCAAGTGAAGTCTTTCAGTGAACTTCCGGGAAGAATCTCCAGAGAACTGCAGAAAAATTCTGCACGAGAACTGCGGGGTGTTCTACAGAAAACTTCAGGAAAGACCTGCAGACAATTTTAGGAAATTGTGCAGAGAACTTCAAGGAAAAGTTCTGCAGAGATCTTCAGGAAAAGGTGTTGCAAAGAATTTCAGGAGTTTTGAAGAGAACGCCAGGAAAATTATGCAGAGAAATTCAGGAATGTTTTCCAGAGAAGTTAAAGGAAGTTCTTCAGTGAATTTCAGAGAAGTGCTTCACGAAACATCGGATAAGTCCTACCGAGAACTTCATAGAAAGTCTTCAAAGAACTTCAGGAAATTCTTCGAGACAACTGCGAGGAGGGATTGGATTTCTTAAGGATATTTCTTCAAGGAACTTTAGAGAAATCCTTCAGAAAATTCAATGAATGTTTTTCAGAGAACTTCAGGGAAGATCTTCAGACGTTACAGCGAGCTTTGAGGTAAATTCTGTAGAGAGCTTGCTTCAAGGTAGTTCTGCATAATACTTCAGAGAAAGTTGGGCAAAGAACTTCGTGGAAGTTTTCAGAAAACTTTATGGAAGTTCTTCAGTAAACCTTCATGGAAGTTCTACAGAAGAGAACCTCAGGTAAGCTTTTCAGAGAACTTCACCGAGGTTCTGCAGAGAACTTAAGGCTAGTATGTAATTTGATATTGATATACGAGGATAGCTCAACAATTTGAACGAGTTTAAATGCAAACATTTGTATATGTCATGTTTCTCTGCAGCACCTATTGGCACTTCATAGATTCGACAAATTAATGTCATAGCCAAATATTGCTCACCCTTCTATGAAACATGCAAAACTTACATCTTTAACCTTGAAGATCCATGAGATAAGTGATCATTTTAAAATCTCCATTAATTTCTAAAAAATATTTTTGAATAACACAAAGAATCTAGCAACAGTTTATTACAATCATAACTTTCCTTCAGCAATTTGGAATGTGCTACTGAAAAGAAGGATGCTCATTTCCTTTATGCAGCAGAATAGCTTTTAAACTTTTGATGAGCTACGAATGAAAACCCAACATCATCATGCGACAAAAACAAAGTTCATCATATGTTAAACATTATGAATAGGACTCATGCCATTCCATTATGTAGTAATTTCAACGTCAACATCGATGATCTCCCATTATTTGAGACGGGAAACTTTTCTGGAGTTCTTCGCAGAACTTTCCTGAGGTTTTTGGACATTTCTCGCAGTTCTCTGAGAAACTTCCTTGAAGTTTCCTGAAAAACTTCACTGAAGTTCTCTGAAAACCTTCCCTTAGTTTTTCTGAAAAACTTCCCTAAAGTTTGCTGAAAAACATCTCTGAAGCTGTCTGAAAAACTTTCCTGGAGTTCTCTGAAGGACTCACCTGAAGTTTTCTGAAGAACTGCTCTGAAGTTATCTAAAGATCTTCCCTGATGTTCTCTGAGAAATATTCCTGAAGATCTTTGCAGAACTTCCCCGAAGTTCTATGAAAAACTTCCCTGAAGTTCTCTGAAAAGTGTTCATGAAGTTCTTTGAAGAACTTTCCTAAAGTTCTCTGAAAAACTTCCCTGCAGTTCTCTGAAGAACTTCACTGAAGTTGCTTGAACACTTTCCTGATGTTCTCTGCAGAACTTCCCTGATGTTCCCTTTAAAAGCTAGTTTAAAATCTCTGAAGAACTTTCATGAAGTTCTCTGAAGGACTTATCCGAATTTTTGGGAAATATTTCTTTGAAGAACTTCCTTGAATTTCTCTGAACAATATTCCTGAGGTTCTGTGCTGAACTTCCCTGAAGTTCTCTGAAGAACTTCCCTGAAGATTTTGAAGACTTCCCTGAAGTTCTCTGAAGAACTTCCCGAAAGTTCTTTAAAGACCTCCTTGAAGTTCTTTGAAGACTTCCCTGGAGTTCTCTGCAGAACTTCCTTGATGTTCTGTGCTGAACTTCCCTGATGTTCTGTGCTGAATTTCCCTGAAGTTCTTTGAAGAGCTTCCCTGAATTTCTTTGAAGACTTCCCTGTAGTTCTCTGAAAAGCTACCCTGAAGTTCTCCGAGAAACTTCCCTGAAGTTCTCTGAAAGACTTCCCTGAAGTTTTCTGAAGAATTTCTCTGAAGTTCTCTGAAGGACTTAACCGAAGTTTTGTGAAAAACTTCTCTGAAGGAATAACTCGAAGTTGTCAGAAGAACGTAATAAAAATACCCATATTGGGGAAATCAGCACTGGTGATAAACATTCATAACAGTGTCCACATGCAGACCAGGGCCACGCAGTGAAATTATTCTGAACTTTGAGTTCGACCGTCTGGGAGACCAAGATTACTAGTATTCATACATGATCTTTCAAAATACAGATATTACAAATAGTTCACATTAACACGCAGCGAACGTATACTGATTTAATGTGTACACCATTCAAAAAGCTCTGACCCCTCGAATATCTTGTTTGTAGATGCCACCTTGCTATACGTCAGTAATATCGAGGTCCAGATTATACAGTAAGTTCCCATGCACACTGGCGCCATGGAGTGAGATAATTCTGAACCTTTAAGTTTACCATCCTGAAGCCCTTGATCTGCTGAACAACTTTGCTGAAGGAAGTAACTTCTCGACCAAAAGGAAACAACAAAATCATTCCAAGTTTTGTTATTTAGTTACGTTGTTTTGGTATCAGACATTGTAACAAAAAAAAAACCTCAAGAGGAAAAAAATTATAGCAAGCTATGATATAGATAAAACACATACAAAACTATCTTTGTTACAGTTTTGTTACGATGTAGCTCAATCGTTTCAGATAATGTTAAAATTCATTTATCTCTTTACCTAGATTATGCCTCCCAACTTCATAATTTGTAATAAATACAGTATTGGACAAAACATATGCAGCCAACCAAGTACATCAATGAAATGGTTCGGAAAATATTTTTGTAAAAACCTTATATTCTAAAAGAAATGCATATAGATAATCAAAACAACATAGTTCAGGTTTATTGGGTGTAAAATATACGGAAATAATACACAAATATGTTTGAAATCATCAGATAATCAAAAACAAACCAGTTTTCTTCTGGACAATTGCAACTTCACATACTGGTCACCAGCTTCTTCTCCATTTTCAATACTTCGTTTGCAATCCCTTATTGTCGATAACAGCTTTTGCACCTTTGAGGCATGGACTGCATCAGGATGTCAATTATGTTTTGTGGAATCGTTGTCCAAGCCTTTTGGATTTCCGCAAACATTCAAGTAACAATTTTGGTTTTATAACGGTTCTCAAGAGCATAGAATTAGACTTCAAGAATGCTATAAAAACCATGATAAAACCAGCAATGTTCCTTGAGATTTGATCCTTATTTCGCACACCAACACGATTGATTCTTCGGTTAACGATCTCCCACAGGTTCTCAATCGGGTTGAGATCAGGGAGACTGTGGTGGCCAGTCCAATACCGAGATGTTGTTATCGTTAAACCACTGTTTAACCACTTTGGCAGTATGTTTGGGGTCATTATCCTGTTGGAATATCCATTTTATTGGCATATATTCCATTCAGCATATAGTAGCATCACGTCCTGAAGGATGTTTATTATACATGAACCGATCCATAATTCCCACCAATTCGGTGAATCGGACCCAAACCGTTCGCAGAAAAGCATTCCCATACCATTACATTGCCTCCGCCATGCTTTACAGTCTTTTAACAGTTTCGCGAATCCAACCGTTTTCCAACTGGTCGACGTACGCGGCTCATTCCATCACTTCCGATGATGTTAAGCTTTGACTCATCGCTGAACAGTACGGAACGCCATTTCGAAATGCTCCAGGTTACATGAATTGAGCAAACGGGAGCCGTTTCTTCTGGTTCTTCAGCGAAATCAAAGGCTTCTTCGCAGGACGACGGGAAAATAGTCCGGATGCAACGGCACGTCATATGATTGTCCGGTCCGACACGTGTAGCTCAATTCTGTCTGAATCTTGAAAGATGACTTGAAAGGATCTTTCGTGATGCATCTGGCCAATCATCAAGTCGTCTCTGAAAGTCGTGGACCGTGGTCTTCCACCGCGGTGATCCGTGGCGAAAATTTCCTGTAGAGCGAAATTTGGCACACAGTCTCGATATGGTCGATTTATTTAAGCGGTATTTATGTAACAAAGTTCTTTTTGTGACATTCCGCCCATGTAATCATCGATTATTTTCTTTCTTAGTTCCAATCCAGAGGCTGTCCCGAGCCATTTTTGCACTTGATGTTACGAAAATGAAGATGATTTAAGTTTTGACGTTCTTTATATATTTTGCACAAAGCCTACCTCGGTGTTGCCGACCAACGTTGTAAACACAAGTTTTGCAATGAACCGAAACTTTTTCCGCGTGTTTATCTAACGCTCGACAGTAAAGAACAAGACAAATCGCAAGGTTGCGTTTGTTTTGTCCACACTTTGGCACTTGTAAGCAAAGCTCTGGCTGCGTACTGTCGATGAAAACAACTGGTTAACCGGTCAATTATGTTGCCTTATACTAGACTCCTGAGCCGTCATTTGTAGTATGTTACTTCGTTTCCATTGTGAATTTTTTGAAGTTTATCAAGTCATTTTATCAATGTGCTGAAATCAGTTTCATATGCTTTTGTCCAATACCGTATGTTTTACAATCATCCACATGGAAAAAGTATTTAACAAATATTTGTCATAATCAGCTAGACGAGACAAGGATTGCCATAATATTCTTATTTTTATATTGCATGCTTCTGGGCGGGCAATAAATAAATGCGAAACAATCAAGTTATCTTATGAACATATTCAGTGATGCGTTTTGATAGAAAGAATTTACTGTATTGAAGATTTCAAAGGTAGTTACCTTAGTTGATCAACAATTCCAAAACCTTCATTTCCTTTGCATTTGTAGTGAATTTTTCAACGTTGGCTCTAATGGTTGAAAATTAGTCAAATGTGTTTTATTCGACGTCCCTTCCAAGCAAACTGACAAGTCCATCAAGGAATTGTGTCTCTGAAAGTGTGATCTTTCCAGAACCAACCACCCAGGGAATCGCCAAAAAACAAAAAGCTACTTCTGACTTTCTGACATACATCGGCTGCCACCGAGCAAAGACACTCAACGTTTTGAACTTGTACCAACTGACTGACTGTCTGACTGCCTCACTGACTGACGGGTGCCTCGTCATCAATCATACGGTTCCTTCGTTACAAAATTTCACCCCTTTCTCCCAGCCTGATCCACTGTGTAGCATGGCATCGCAGCAAGAAAAAAAACACGCAGATGAAAGGAAAAACGAGCTCATTGGAGTGTCTATTTGGTGGTTCAGCGTATTTTTCCATCCAACCTCCTCTCGAAGCGACACCCCTTTTATCGCGCACTCATCAGCCACCGGAGTGGTGTGAACTGATTTGAAAGCGAGCGATTTTGCATGAGTTGTCGGCGGCGCGGCGGCGGTTGGTGGTGTTCATTGCAAAGTCATTAGTGAACCATTTGCTTCGGCTCCTTTGGCAGCATTGATCGCAAACAACTTCACTGATGACGATGGAATCGATGATCGCAGGAGGCTTTTGAATATGTGATTGAATTAGCAGGTATCGTCATTACACACGGCTTACTGCGGTGATTGATGGCGTTCCTTTTTTTACCTACATTGCAAATAAGCTTTTGCTCGTGCAGTCTCTGGTTTCTCGAAATGGCTTGAATCACACATTTGGCCCCATGACAACAGATAAGCGGTGAAGAGATTACCTAATGCTGAATTGGTGATGGGAAAGTAGTTTGAATGTTCCTCCTGGTGAATATGATTCCCAGAATCGGCCATGAGGATTGGATGATTATCAACACTTGATTCAGCCCGTCCAACTCCGATAAATTAGCAATGCATTGCACTTCTCTATCCATTACGTTCATTTTCGCCACATTTGAATGCAAACAATCTCTCTCGAGCGACGCAGCTGCAGCAGCACGCAAAATCATCATCCAGGAAGCGAAGCCCATCCAATACCGGAATTCCATAAACACACTCGTACGCCTCTCTGTGTACCTACAACTACATCTCATAAATTTTAAGCACTCTCGACTCACGTTCACTCCAAAACACATGGCCCTCGGCACCGTGCTGCAATTGGATAGGAAATGTTGCGCAGTTTGTTTGCGCTTATGCAAGCATCACTTTCGATACATTTTTGGGGAGTTCTAGTACAGCATAGAAGATTACTGGCCCACCGGGGGATGACCCTGCATTTGTATGCACATAAAAATCGATACGAATTCAGTTACCAGCTGCGAAAAAAAAGAGAATATTCATAACCTGTCACACAGTGTCAGATTGCCATCTCGCATTGGTAAGCAGAAATCGACATTCCAACATTTCGATTTCGTTGACGGTCAGTTAGTTTGCCCGTACGGCGATAACACTTTCGGTGATGGCAGGCAGCTTATTGAAATTGGTAAAATCCTCTTCTATGGAGAACGACTCGAGTGAGGCTGCATTGTTGAACACGGATACTTGGTTGCATCAGAGCGTTCGATTGGATTGCCGCAGGACAGTGACCAATCCCCCAAAACCAATTGCACACATGTTGGCCGTCGGACGTCGTGACTGCGAGCAATTGGCTAGTTTGTTCACCATCTCCAACCGATTACGAGTCAACAAGTGCATGCAGAATCCAGCACCAGCGCGCTGTGCAAGCTGCACTCGGGCTAAATTTATCGATGATACCCACCCAAGGTAGCAAATGCAGTTACCTGCGCCGACGATGGTGCTTCGAATGTTTGGAATTTCATCTCCTCGTCGAGATGGATGAGCGAGACTAGACCAGGAGAAGTACCCTAATCGCAGCTAATGGTGCTTCAAACGATGGCTGCGTGAAGATCGTTCTCGTTTGCTATTGATGCGCCTGAGGGTGCAGCACTGAATGGTACAGTTGAGGATCAATTTATCGATGCCAATTATTCTTCATTATCTCTGGCCGTACAGTGAATAATGTGCCCGCTTCGCTCGAGGAATGTGATTTGGTAATTAATTATGCAGATGGCGATGACAGCAACCTATGAATGATCAGAATCATGTTTGGGAAATTGCGAATAGTGGCTACTTTTTCACTAGAAAACGTAAATGGTGGAACGTATGAAAACGTGAGTGAGTGCACACCGTTTACTTTAGTAAATAATCACATTCTATTCTAACTTTCTGAGTTAATTTTTTAAAACTTTTCTTACCTTTGTTCTAAAAAAAGGTAAATTTTTATAATTACCAGTTGCTAACCATGCAATTAAAATGTGCGCGATTCCATAAAAATGCATTTTGTGCATAAGAGATAACTAAATGATGTATGGTTCACTTTGAAATGTGACTTCAAGCACCCAAACGTCTTCTTAGAATTAATATTTTGCTCCGGCTAGAATTCTCGAGTACTTTTTCAAAAGGACGTAAGTCACAAAATGTAAACAAACGCGTTGTTCATGGCATGTTGTTAAAAAATCATGTATATATGCCCTTGTTTGATGAAGTTTCTGATGGATTATTCTTGGAAGATTTAGCTGACTTTTTTCAAAACGGTGTAAAATCACTTTTACACTCTTTGGGAATAATGGTAGATACGTCGCTTGTGTTGAAAAGTAAATGTGAACCATTATTATATCATTTGGATACCCTTTAACGACTCGTTAGTTGAATTCTTTATACCACAAGGTAAAATATTTAGATTTTTTTTTAGCAAAAATATTTTTACAACGTTATGTTGTGGGAAAAAATTAAATGTCATTCTAAAAAGTTCGACGTATCTGGGTGGAATATGACAACTTGACGTAATATTTCGACGTAACAACATTGTCATTCGCAGAATGGCGTATCATTTTGACGCAAGTAACATGTCATCTATCATACTGACTTATCAAAATGACGTATTATCTTTTTAGATTGCAGACCATTGTAAGAATCATTTTTCTAAATGAAGCTTGAATTTTCACTCCTAGTGTAGTTTTTAAGCACAGTCATGCAATTTCTTTTACCAATGTGTCATTTAGTGGAATTTAATTGGTATAAACATGTCCGGTTTTCAAATAGGAATAAAAATAAACTCAAAAAAAGTTCAATGCTGATTTTCTCATCTTCGTCCAAATGTTACTTACGTCTATTTGAAGAAGTACTCGAGAATTATATATCAGCTGAGTTTTTTTTAAATTTAATTACAAAAAATTATATCCATTGCTCTGAGCACAAGCACAAGCCAGAAGAAGAGATGCTGTTTTCACAGCGCGATAACGAAACGCTGATTATTGAAATTTGCAATTAATAAGCCATTTTGCGCAGCATTTTTGGGCGGTCACACACACCAGCAGAATTTAAAATTCATACGTTCGTTTCCATCGGCTACTTTGTTGCCCGAATGGGCACCCACACACATACACACGAACGTCGCTCGATAGCAGTAGACCAATATTATAAGGTAAATGTTCGTTTTTTACGTAGGACTACGTCTTTGTTTTCTATACTGGGGTACAGTTTAAAATAAAAATCGCATTGCGACCGTCACCAAACGTGGTTAGGTTTTGAACGTTAATATCGTAGTTGCTCAGAAGATTTTCAAAATTTTGCAACAATCGGTCGGAAATATTTCTACTCATCAATTTAAATAGAGAACAATGTTGTTTTCGGGTCACATACTTTTGAAAAAAACCATTGATGTTAGGTCTTGTTTTAAAAATTATTATCACCGCATTAGGTCTAAGGGGAAAATGGCTGTATAAAATCACAGACTGAATAAAAGTGTACACCCAAGTAACACACAAAACATCTTTTTAGAATGATTCATAATTGTATGTTATATAAATGTGTTATAAACGAATTGCAAAACATCCCCAGTTCGGAGTGGTTTGGATCTCTCAAACGATCGAGCTAAAATTACTTTTTTCACTGCTGCAAGTGATTAATAATTTACAATTATTATAAAAAACATGGTTCCATCGAGGGTAAGCCGCTTAGAACAGTGTGCCAGCTACAATGTCTTACTTCAAATTTCAATCCATACCACATTTGTGGCACACTGAGGAACACTTTTGACAATTGGCCTTTCAGAAAAAAACAGCAAACTTGCTAATATCCGTTGTTGTTCGTGACATTTTTTTCGCTTTGTTTATTTCGACACGTCAATCTAGCGAGAGTTTTGTATGTTTAATTCGCACTGCAAATCTTGGAGAAAACTAATCCGCGTAAATCGTGAAGGTGAGCTGTACGATTCTTCGCATATTTCATGGGAAATTGGCTGATCTGAATGCAAATCCAGTTAGTAGATCACATTCATCAACATTTTCTGTCTAGAAAGATGACCGAGAACCTCAAAAAATGAAAAGTAATGCGTAACATTATCAAATTGCAGCACGCTCATACCGGAAGGCCGATTCTCGACTCTAGATCGGATTGCACTGAGAGAGCGTAGGATTTTTGACTAACAGAATTAGACCACACGAACTGCTTTTGTTATTTTTACGTAGGATTGGGATTGTGTATCGATCAGACCCCAAAATTGCACCTTCACCTCTAATCAACTGCAGAAAAATCTAATAGTGAACAACTCAGTTACATTCTTTCACCCTTCCACTGTCGTTTGGTGCATGGAAGAAGTACGCAAGAATCAAACACTTCTTCAACAACTTGAACAACGTCGTATCCACTATTAACCACTTTCTTAACATGGATAGTCCGTTTTCCCATTTATGCCCTCAAAATCCCAGTATTGACCCGCTATAGTGCCACGCTGCTTGTTTTCTGTATTGTTGATTGCTTAAAGAAACCAAAACAAATGCCTGGTTGCCAGGACAAGTGTCAACACATCGGCACCTTCGGCACCTTCGTAACAGGAACACGCAACGCTTGTAGGCACACTAAAAAAAAAGCACAGAAGAAAAGTGTGCTGAGCGACTCACCCCTTGGGTTCCATACACTTATAAAACATGAACAGGACGTGATTTTATGGCTAGTTCTTAAAACTGTTGAAATTACATAACACCAACCATGTTTTGCAGGACGTGTTTTTTTCCATAACGATAAATTTGTTCAAGAAGATTGTGGTTTCACTGCCAACGAGAAGCAAGTCAGAGATAGTCAGAGTTAACTTTTCAACAATCGAAGTTGGTTTAGCAAAAAAGCTACAAACCTATCACGCCAAGGATTAGTGTTCAAATCCCAGGCTTGACAATGGTTTATTTTAGCATGAGGTTAATTTTTATTCATTTTATGTTTTATATAGCTTTGTACGTCATAGTGAAGAATGAAAGAAAGTATTATACACTTCAATTGATTACCTGTTTTTGTCGTTTAGCAGTACTTTCAACTTGTTTACTACAAGCTGTGTTGCTTGGGCACTGTCTTCGGCAAATTTGTTCTATATCCATTCTTCTGTCTGGGAAATATAAGAAACTTATGAGTTAAAAGTCTGATTGACGATCTAGAACATCCTGTATGAAGAAGTTTAGGAAGAAAAAATAAATGGCTTATTAATAGTATGGAGCGTTGTTTTAGGAAATCGTACATATAATTCAAGGTTTGGTGATAAACTTTATACAGTTTTGAATCCCCCTGGGAGTTTTTTTTTTTGTAGTTTTATTAGAGTGGCTTTCAGCCTCCTGCCCTCTAGGAGTTCTAGGTCATCCAAAACTGTCCTCAAGTTCCAATCATAACATCTACAGTTGTAAAAGTAGTTTTTTGGGCTATACAAGGTGAAGATTTGTATTGAAACACATTCAATAAATCTTCTGGAACTTCAACAATCATTTCAGAACTTTGTGATCCTCTAGGTAATCCAGGACTGTTTGAATTAAGTTAAGAACTTGAATCTACCGTACTAACCGTAGGTTTTTGGGAAATTCAAAATTACGTCACGTATTCAAGTATATTCAGTGAATATTTTCAACCGTAAAAATGCACATGATCTTTGGTTCTGAACTCCAGGACAGTTTGGATGGCACAGAATATCCCAAAATTATCTCATATTGTCTTGATGTAGAAGGACATGTTCGCTTCATGAGGCACCAAGAGTGGACAGTAATGTTTGCTAGAATGAATGATATGAAAAGAAAGTGTTGCAAGATCCGTCAGTGTACGGTAGGTTGGAAATAGAATAGAGTATTGAGAAATTAAGTGAAAGGGCATGAGTAAAGTAGTACTCGAACCATATTGTCTGTTGGTCTTCCAGGACATTCATTGAATATGATTGAATCAATAAAGGGTGTCCACGATGAAATTGCCACACTATGAAATTGCTCTAACTTTTTAACCGTTGGGTAGAATTTAATGAAAATTTGGGTGGATTTAGTTCATAGTGCATTATTTACATCCTGCAAGTCCTGTGATCAAAACTCGCGGAAATGGAGTCGAAAGAACAGCTCGTGCGCGATAAAATCTTGCGCATTCATCACGAGAACAAGGATCTCTCGCATCGTTCCATCGCTAAAACGTTGGGAATCGCGAATTCCACGGTGTCGCGAGTGATTAAGCGGTTCGAGGAACGGTTGACCACCGATCGGAAGCCCAGAAGTGAAGGAAAAAGTATTCCGTACAACACCAAAAATCACAACCGCGTAGTTGGAGCCTTCAACTGAAATCCGAACGCCTCCGTTCGGGATGTAGCTAAGAAGCTGCACCTAAGCCGAAGTTTTGTCCAGAAGCCAAAACTAAGGCTGGGCTTCGAACGTTCAAGGTACAAAAGGCCCCTAATCGCGACGAAGAAGCAGAACAAGTCCGCCAAAACCCGTGCCAGGAAGTTGTACCTCAACATGCTGACGAAAGTTGAATGCTGCATCATGGACGACGAAACATATGTGAAGGCCGACTTCAAACAGATCCCCGGCAACCTGTTTTTCACGGCCAAGGATAAGTTCAGCGTTCCGGAGCATATCCGCACTCAGAAGATGTCCAAATTTGCGAAGAAATTCCTGGTTTGGCAAGTCATCTGCACGTGCGGGAAGCGGAGTGCACCTTCCGTGACCCAGGGCACGATGAACGGACAGGTTTACATAAAGAGTGCCTCCAGAAGCGGCTGCTTCCTCTCCTGAAGGCCCACAACGTCCCAACAATCTTCTGGCCGGATTTGGCCTCATGCCACTACTCCAAGGACGTGCTGAAGTGGTATGCGGACAATAAGGTCAATTTCGTGCCGAAATGTTCAACCCTCCCAACACTCCGGAGCTCCGCCCCATCGAGAAGTACTGGGCAATTATGAAGCAGCACCTTCTTAAACGACCTAAGGTAGTGAAGACAGTCGAGGAACTGAAGAAAGTATGGGATTACATGCAAAAAACGGTTGATTCACAGGTTGTGCAGAATCTTATGGCCGGGGTTAAGGCCAAGGTGCGGGCATTTGCGTATGGACTGTAAATAAAATACGAGTAAAATGGTAAAATGAAGTTTAATAGTTATTTCTCAATCCCTGAAAATTTGATGGCAATCGGATGAAAACTCGAATTTTGCGAATCAATTTTGTGTGTGGCAATTTCATCTTGGACACCCTTTATCTTAACTTTGGATAACCGATAAAGCTAAAGCCATTAGAACGATAAAATTGCAAAAATAAAATCATTTTCTTAGTTGTTTAAGACCTTTCAAACAACTTTTGAGTTGAGATTGTGATGTAAATGCAATATCATATTGTATTACATTTCACATGAGGCAGCTACTTGCATGAAATAGTGTCAACAAAGACGAGCTTTTGCATACAACATTATAGACTGTTTTTCGAATGTCCCAGATCTTTGTCTTGATTCCGCTGATTATCGTCACCAGCGTAATCCGTATTGGAAACTTCCCAATATCCGGAGCTCATCTCTTGATCTGCCTTTCACGAGTACACTATTCCCAAGACTGATTTTTTCTACGTTCAATGCCTACTTTTTATGATACTAAACTTTGTGATTCCACGCAAGGCAGAGGGGAAAGGACACTAAAAGGGTCGTTCTAATCTAACCTACTAGAGATGTTCATGGAAAGTGATGAATAATAGAAACTTCTCAAAATATGAGAGTATTTTCGGTCGAGTAGTATACTTGTTTTCTGGATTTTGCTAAGGTATGATTGATTAAATACAGAACACATGCTATACTCTTTAAGTGCTTCTTCTTGTCTACTCTGATGCTTCATTTCAACTATTAAAATAATTATTAATAGAACTATTGTTCTTACGTGGGGACCATCTAGTACTTCGTTTTTTGACGTAGACTACGTCTTACGGCAAGGGTAGGGTGTCAAATGAAAATCTAAAATTTTGCGACCGTCACGAAAAACCGTACGTTTTGTACGCGAATAACTCAAATAATCCACGATAGATTTACATGATTTCTTCTTCAATCGGTCGGAAATTTTACCGCGCTCCAATTCAATTGTCAAACATTTTTCTTAATCAATAGTAAACTATTGAAAATAACGCAAATATAAGGTGATGTCTTATAATGTCATTTTGCAGAGTAAATTTCCTATCACAGATTTCAAATCGAAGCAAGGAACGTCTTGCATCATCTTCTTCTTCTGTGTGTTAGAGAGGACTTTAACGCAATCATATCATTTGTCTCCCCATGTACGTCTCGCATTGCAGCTGAGAACGGCATAGAAGGCACGCCAGCAAAATTTTTCCTCGGTCGTTTGGCAGCATTGAAGCTGTGCGGGGAGCTGGTCGCTCGGAGCTGGTCGCTGGGAGCTGGTCGCAGAGAGCTGCTTCAAGGCTCCACCAAACTGCCAGCGTTTTCGAAGTCGCGGCGAAACAATCGCCACGAAGAGGTAAGATGGCGGCTTGCACAAAACCGACGCGATGTGCGCCCTCATAATCCGCCATTTTGCCTCATCGCGACAATCGCTATTTGGGAGAGCCTTGCTACTTACCACCACCAGCTGCTACGTGACCATCAGCTGCTTTTGCACCAGCTCCGCTGCCGTACAAATGAAGGCTCCACCAAACTGCAGCATTTTTTATGCCACCGCGGCAGCAGAATCGCGGTGGAAAAATCGCCGCTGTGAGATTACATGGCAGCCTATGAGAGCGCACAAACCGACGCGATTAAAAACGCATCGCGTCGGTTTGTGCGCTCCATGCGCTGCCGTGTAATCTCACCGCGGCGTCATCTCCACCGCGATTCACTGCCGCGGTGGCAAAATTGCTGCGGATTTGGTGAGCCTATGAACACGCACAATCGCGTCGGTTTGTGTAGGCCGCCATCTTATCCTCATCGTGGCGATTGTTTCGCCGCGACTTCAGAACACGCTGCTGTTTGGGGAGAAAGCGTCATCGGGGGCGAGTAGCAGTCAGCAGTAGGTGGAAATAATCTGTCGCTTTTGAGGACAATAAATTCAAATAAAAGAGTTGATTATTCAAGAATGAACTAATCTTGAAGTTAATTTCAGTGCCGTCGGTAAAACATTTCACCCAGCTGGTTGGCGCTATCCATTAATTGATAATCTATCTCTTTTGAGGACAATCAATTTAATCAAAAGAGTTGTTTATAAAGAATTAAACTTTTATTTCGTTTGGTTTGTGCGCCTAATATGGTGCCAATTCGTTCGCTACAACTGCAAAAACGCCTGCATGGAGGGCGAGCTGTCGGGAAAATTTTGGCTGGTTGGCGCAACCCGTGATGAATCAATAAATCAATAAATGCTACCAGATACAAATCCATCTTTGCTACTGTCAATTTAAAATTCTCAGCTTGAGAGTTTGTTTGATTGGGATTTTCGTTTCAAATTGTCGATTGGCAGCCAGTGGTATTAGTAAAACTTGTTTTCCCTTGCGTCGCATACCTTAAACCACTACAAATTCCTATCATCGGACACCATTTTCGATGTCGAACATAATATTCCAGAACCAACATTCTCTGTAAATTCCAATTAGTAGTGTTATAAACAGTTGTTCTGTTGTGTTAACGATTCGCGTTCTACCTCTAGGAAGAAAACTTTTTGAGAAACAGTGAAAGTAGAATGCCCATAACCGATTTGATCCAGAACGCTTGCGCAGATTCAGAAGCGCATAAAGAGCGAACATAGGGAAATCCTCTGAAACGACCGTGCACCGATGCCGAGCGAGCTCGTAGTTACCGGCGAAATTGAAAGCAGCAAGAGGTAATGCGTTGCCAACAACTAGTTGGGACGCTGGAGAAGATCCTTCAACTCGGGTAGTGAAATTGATATTTATTAAATTTAAGGGATCATGCTGAGATCATTCTTGGATGACAGTCATTACCTCAACATTTAAAATTGATATAAATCAGAGTCGGTACTAGATATTGAAAATTTAATCACATCAGTTTGTATGCTTACTTGCTGTGAGGATTTTGATAGAGTTCGATTCGATGTTCATTCACTAACAATCGAGATTTATCAATTTGAAATAGCAAGGTGAGTTTGCGGAGCGAGATAAAAGATAGGAAAACATACATGGAGCAGCGATTCACCTTAAATCAATTTAACAAAAGAGCATGTCATCATAGCAATTGAATATCTCTCTATGTTATTCCTCACTGTCTTAATAAATTTTAACATAGTATTAATTGTATTCTGGTGATGACATGCGCCGCGTGCTTATACATCATATGAACCTTCAAATGATACCGATACAACTAAAGCGCTGAACATGTTTTAATGCGTGATTATTTTCTCAGGTGTTTATTTTATATTTATAAGAATTTATCATATATTAACCAACCTTTTCTCCCATACCCACTGCAAAGAATAATGATATTTTATAAAACTCACTCTCTTTCTTCTGCGAGATCTAATATATTTATATATATTTCGATTTCCTTAACATTTTAGCCATAATGGATTCACTAATTTACCTGAACATTCACATAGAAACATGAATAATAATTTCACAAAGAAAACCATAGACCATATTTTAGGTACGCATTTAACTCTATATTCCCAACTTTGGCCTAATGTATTCATCACATAGTAAAATGTAGAATATAAAAGTTTTCAATGGTAAAATAAGAGTGAGCGGTTGTGTATTTTTCGAAGGAGCTTATTCATACCAACACCTATATAACTAAATGCCATAGTGGGAATTTTAATGTTTTGAAATGGAATGGCCGATTGATCACATGAGAAAGTCATTGAGATGTTATAAAGTAGCTTTATATTCCGTATAGTATACCGAGTATAGCCGAATGCCCGGAGCGATAATATACAACAAATGCCCGGAGCGATGAAATAAACAAACTTTACTGAAATTTGTCCGAACAAGAATCCTTAATGACTCAATAATGTTAGTTGGTGACTTTTTTATGGTCCAGTACAGCAAACGCCTTGTTAAGCATGTCTTTGCAAAGGTATAACTGGTTTGAATATCGTTTCTAGCTAAATTATTGTATGAGTTATAGTTAAAACTGTAATCGTGCGCTACATAATCGACAGAGCCAAGGGACATGTACCCTTTATACTTATATATAACCTTACAACAACTGCAAGATAATTTTTGTTATATTCTGTTTGATAAAACTTCTTAAACTTTGAACATTTTAAGAGACGCTTACACATTTGAAAATGTTGCAATTGATTATTGTGTTTTCATAACAATCACTAAACCTGCCGGATATTTTCTAATATTAATTATGCAAAGGCATACAACAACTCAGATTGTATACAAATGATCCGAATGGTATGACATTTAAATGGTGAATGTTGAAAAGGAGACAAGGTATCAGTCAAAATATACGTTTGTATGTGCGTATTATAGAATTTCCTCCGCTGCCTGTCGTTACTGAAATCCCTCAAACGATGCAAAACATTGTTGATGGTTCCGGCGATGGTGAGAATTCCAAGATGCAGGCCATCCAGGCACAGTATGACATACGAATAAACATTTAGTAATGTTAAGTGATTATGATTATAAGAATGAGCAAAACTATCATTAATTAAATAATTTTATATTCCCTAACAGATCCTTAACTATCTTCTAGGCCTTAAAGATAGTCCATCGTAAAACGTGCAACCGTGACCGTGTCATCATTTAAACCAAAAGGCCCTTTTCAGGGCCACCAAAGAGTTATAAAGAGTGTACAAGAGAATTTTCCTACATACTGACTTCATAAAACTTCAGTGCCACTAAATAATATCTCAAGAGCGTACAATAGAATTTTCTTACTTACTGGCTTCAAAACGCTGGTCTAATGTCCCATAAGAGCAGCACCCGTCATATTGTGACTTAAACTGCTTCTATCGGTAAGGGTTAGCGACCGGCACGAATAATTGAAACCCTTTTAACGCTAATAATAACTACACAGAATTTCCATGACATTATAATGCATCACTTGGTTTAACGTAGTCTACGTCAACCGGTCGTGTCTTGTACACAACCTCACTGATTTTTATTCCTGAAGTTACTCGAAAACGATATATACGAACATGTCCTTGAACCTCTTCGGCTTCCTTATGGTTCGTTGGGGCCACCTTGCTTGGGCACCCGATTGGCGATCTCCATCCTTTTTATTTGCTGTTTTCATCTCCGCACCCTGTAACCTAGAACTTTCGATCCTTCTCGAACTATCGTTGGTTACGATTTCGTCGTTGACGTGCGCATTTTTAAATTTTCTTGACTTTCTGATGATCTGCTTCAGACGTCCTGTTGATTCAACTGCCGACCGGTCATGATTGACTTTCGTCCTGATAATATTCGTTTTCACCATCTACATCAGCTTCATTCCGTGTTCTTTCGGGCAATTCCGCTAACGACATTCCACTGCATTCTTCAAATTCTCTTTTTTGACCACGAGTTTGATTGACATCAATATCAGATAAAGAACCATCAGGCGCTTCAAATTCGCTATTTCAAGACCCTCAAGATTCAATATTTTTGAAGGAATCCATTAGTGATGAGTTCATAGCAAATCCTGGTGCGTGCTTTACACCGTGTACGTCACGAGCATACTGAATGCCACGCTCGCTTCGTACGACTACCTTAGCACCGTTACGCGATAGGACAGTGTATCATTCGGGTGGAAACAGCGGGTCTGTTTTGATTCGCTTTGGAACTAGCAACGAGTACTTTGTCTTCTACTTTTATATCGGAATCTTTG
>JASCZW010013999.1:0-24063 GCA_034211315.2 Aedes japonicus | reverse complement strand
AGTATTGTCAACAATGGAATTTTTGTGAATTTCGTTTTTCCTTTTCAATTAACTTTTATTGTTAGTCAATGGGACGTCAATTATCTCACATGATAAGCAATGATACGAGCGTCATTTCATTTAAAAAAAAAATACTAATTTTTAATTACACTTTGTGATTTACAGACATTGTCACATAAAAATAACTTAAACAAAACCCTTGGAAAGCGAAAAGCTCAAAAAAAATTATGAGAAAAACTCTTAAGAGGTTTTTTTAGCGGAATTTGTTTTCATATGGCAGATTGGCTTTCTTTGAAGATTTGATAGTTTTAGTTTTCTTAAAGGGGGGCGATTATTACTTTGTGAGAACTTATTTGATATGCATATTAAATTATTTAAAAATAAACATGACTGTATAGCTATTATTCATTCATATGATAGACTTCAAGATCTAAGAAGATAGAACATGAGAATTTTACACATATTACATCATATTCATAATTTAGTTATCCTGCTTGTTGAACACATTGTTATAAATCACTTAAATGCAAAACCGATCACCATCTTCGCACAAGAAAACTATTTTTATCGATAACAAGAGAAGGAATCCAAACATGTTACTGCAACTAGAGCTTCGTTCTTGGTAGCAGTGGCAATAAAGTTGGTTAAGGTTGAAAGCAATGTTATGTAGTGCAAAAGCCATACACTTGGCAGGCCACGAGATGTTCTTAAGGAGTATGCTTATTTTCTCAACGATGGACCGTGTAAGCGGCAAGAAACAAACAACGATGAGGAAAAAATAATTGCCTTTACAAGTACAGGTTTCGTGTATTTTTAACAATAACAAGATTATTATCGGCCGCAGGTTTTACAAGATGGAAACAGTGAGGTGTATGTCGCATTTTTTTTCGCTCGAACATGGTCCGTTATCATGGCATTGACTTCAATTGAACATACTTTGTTGACTTAAACAAAAATTTAAAAAAAATGTACTTGTTTGCAACTACTAGATTGTGACTGAAATGAATCACATAAAAGAAACCCCTCCCGAAACACAACAAGTGTAATACCAGGGTTGCAATACAAATCAGAAGATAATTGAGCACTTCATGTTAGTGTAGCAAATATGGCCAATGTATATGATTTTTTTTAGAATACTTTCGTAAACTAATTTCCTGGAAAATTTTACATAAGAATCTGTGTTGTGCTCAATGGTGGTATGTTCGAACCAGTAGTATTCTTATATTGAATCTTGATCAAGAATTCATGACTGTTTTTGCATCGACTCTTGGCAAACACCATGCGTATCAACTAAATAAGGACGTTAAGGCTCCAAAAGGGGTTATTAACGTACTGCCGTTTGCAAATTGAATCTTCATTCTGTGGCCAAACTTTAACAACCGGATGTTGAAGGAGATGTTCGCTTATCACCATGAGGCACCAAGAGTGGACAGTAATGTTTACTCGAATGAAAGATATAAAGAGGAAGTATTGAAAGTTCCGTTAGTGTATGATAGGTTGGAAATAGAATAGAAGTATTGAAAATTGCGCGAAAGGGAATGGGTAATATAGTAATCGAACCAATTACGTTACCTTCGCCTAACATCCCACTGCGAGGTAGGTCGAGGCACGGACGAATCCGCCACCTCAACAGGCAAAAGTATCGTGATGGACCGCGCTCATGAACAACTGATAGCTTTGTGATAGTATCTAGCGGTAGTTTATATGAAACTCTCTCCTTTTTGGGTTTGTTTTGGTTCGCAACGTCTGAGATCACTCAGGTTTTTTTCCACTCTAGGTGCCTCATGGTGATGATAGAACATCTCCTTCTACATCATAATCGTTACTCCACGCACGGAGAACACATAACAAACATAGCAATAAGAGTATTTAACAACCTGTTGTTCACCAAATAGTACATTCAAAGTAGTTCAAATGCCAGAAGGTTTAATTCTATTCTACCACTGTTGTAACATAGCACTTTTTACTGCTCTAGGCTTCAAATTAGTTTCATTTAGAAAGCAAAAATTGATGTGTTCATGTATTTAATTAAATCAGTTTCCTACTTCAAATTTAAAAGTCACGTTTAATAGTTCCAGTGATTTTCGAGTATATATCTTATATATTTCTTATTTTAAACCTATGAATAACACCTGCACAGAATAAACATTTAAATTTTATGACTCACATGTTGGTACCAATAGGGATACATCAAATGCTTTAATCAATCCCACAATTTTATCAGAGCCATATAATGCAAAAACACATGTTTTAGGAACGGTTTTGTTACCGTGTAAGAATTTATCAACGTTTATTAATTATTTCAGTTTATTTGATCTCAATACACGACACTCAGCTTTGTGCAGCAACTTAAAAACAATAGTAACAATGGTAACAGTTCAGGAATCATTATAAAATTGAATAACAGCAGCAATCAATGTATAACCCATAAAACTTAAAATACTCACCAAATGTTTGCACATTTATAAGCTTATTTATAATAACTTGATTTACGTTACTAATCTAGGAGGATATGTTCTATTGTGACATTTTTGAAGACTCGCAAGTTCTATGCAATCAAAATTTTCTCCTGTGATGGAATTCGAACAATTGTAAATACCTTATTATGTTGAGATACAAAAAGAAACCTTGGTATTGAATAATTGTAATAGTATAAATAGTAGTGGCTTAGCACTGATAAACAATTATGTTATATTTATTCTTTAATATCTTTCTTTTGATTTGTTTTGCATAATTCGGATGCTAAAGAATATAAATATTGTTCTTTTTCATTTCATCTTCCAAGCTTTCAGTTTTTGGTGCAGTTTTTAATTTATTTTCATTTCATTTTTCATTCAGTTTTTGATGCAATAATATATACATACCATACATATTTCTCGAATGAATGTTATCAATATTGGCATAAACAAATATCGATTGTGATTTTACATGGAGAAAAGATCAAGTATGACTTAATTCACAGAATCAACGTAATAAATCAAAACAATCTTGAATGACAATTTACTTAGTGTAGTGCGTGTATTGGTCATGACAATGTTGGGAGATGTTCCAGTGCGAGGTCCAGTGTAGACTATCTAGTTGTTAGGCAACTCCAGCTGACCACCGTCAAAAATAGAGAAACGGTTGAGAGAATCTTTTTTAAGGGGCGAAACTGATAAATTTTGATGCGATAAATTGGAACGGACAGCCAGCGCCTTATTGCAATACAAATTTTCACCAAATCTTGTAAACACTATTTTTTATTATCAGTAATGTGTGTGAGTCGATCAAAGTTTTTATTAATAGGTCAAACTCTTTTTCTTTTTCAAGGTCAGTTAATACAGAATACATGAGAAATATTCAGCTAAGCTTCCTTTTTACCGAATGCAAATTGCCTGGTCATTCGTTCAACACCTGCCATAAGATTTTGTACAGTCTCTTTGTCCACTTTATTCGCCACAGAACGCCGGTTTGCCTTAAATTGTTTCTCGCTCATAACAGCTTTTTGAGTCTTTTTAAGGTTCCGCTTGACGATGGCCCAATATTGTTCGATTGGGCGAACCTCTGGCGTGTTGGGAGAGTTCTTGTCCTTGGGCACCGCTTGAACGTTGTTGGCAGCAAATTTCCTGGTTGACGGTTCCGGTCGCAATGTAAACTTTGCTCTTCAAGCCACATATATAGATGGCCTGTAATCTCAATATCAAAATAAAGGCTGATGCTACACGCACACATCTTCAAAATGAGTGGTGTGCAATTTTTTTTTAATGCATGAGCAAAGGAAATGCATCAAGTTTAAGTCGATCAAATTTTGATCGGAACACCCTATATTAACAATTATGACATTTATTATTAACTACTATGAGCTTTGTTGCGCAATGCATTTTGAGGGTAAAACACAGGGCAGACTGAGCAAGCTATAACATGTCTGAACAAGGCATAAGCGCAAAGGCGAAACTGGCAGATAGGTGTGATTTGAGGCCAGTGGGTTAGTCACTCTGCCATGTTGTGTTTGTGTTTCAGTGTGTCGGAAGGTGTTTCAAGGTTTCGGAATGTGTTTCTGTGTTTCAACTTATCTGTCAATACAACAATGCTCAAAAATGTATGCTCATTGGCAACCATGGACCCTTTTGACGCTAATACACCCATACTTATGCATCATCTAAATCACATCACACTCCCGCTTCATTTTACTCAATTTTTGAGTACAATTGTATGCTATCTCTTTATCTCTCACGGAAACGTTACTCAATTTTCGTAAAAAGTGGATCTACTCAAAAGTTGAGTAGAGTGTGGTCCATCACACTCGCGCCGCCGAATAATAGATAACAGAAATAAAAAATAATGTGCTGTGCTAGATAACGAAGCAGGGCGCCACAAAGCATTGACACCATAGTGATACGACAAATATGGTGAACTTATATTATGGATGATCATATTTACCGTCATATCTTACCTACTATCAATTTTAATACATATTTTTTCTACGCCTACTCGATCACTCGCGCCATCGAACAATAGGTAACCGTAACAATAAAAAGCGTGCAACAAACATCGACACAGCTATTTACAGCTGTTCACAGCCGATGCTCGAAGCAGATTCTTTTTTCGCAAACTTTCAATTTGTACAAATGCATTTCACTACTGGAACTAATATCTACAAGTATCAATTTGAAATAAGAGACCCTCGAAGTATTCCGTGCATTCTGGTAACTTATTCTTCTATAGAATATATTGATTTCCAAGCTCATCCATTTTGCACCAACTTGGGGATACTTGGTCCAATACTTAAAGATTTCGTTATCTCAAACAGGTGATACGAGGTGATACGAAGAGACAACAGGTGTACGAAAAGTAGAAAGAGCGGAGTCGATAGAGAGATAGCAGCAGGCACGGAACACGCTGGTAACCGGTAGATGGACACAGGCTCATCCCAATGCTTTCAACATGCGTGGGCAGAAATCATAGAGGGTATTTGGTACGTAATTCTGAGTGATATAGTTTTTTTTTCCTTTATATGAGCATGAGCATGAGCATGATTGACCGCCCACGGATGCAATTCCGTTATTGCCAGATCAGCTGTATTTACACAAAGAACCAACAGAGGATGAAACTAACATACAGCTTCAAGGTGTAGAAATTGGTGACCCATTATAAAGCAATACCGGCGCCGACCGTGCCCGAATGGTGGTCAAGTAGTAAATGGAAAGGAACGTGTTGACATGATACTCGCTTTGGAGGAAGCCGAGAAATCCGCTGCACTTCCACGAGAAATCACTGGCATGTTGGATAGTTGGGGAAAGGTTAGATGCAGGGTTCGTTTTGGTTAACGATACGCTGAAAGTATGTAGCACTTTCCGCCAAAAGCAATGGACCGCTCCAATGTGAACGAAAAGAGACAAGCATAAAGATGAACAAAACAAAACAAAACAAAATAGACGAAATAATACAGGATATTAGATATTGTCTTCAAAATTTAGTAGATATACATGATTTGTTGCTTCAGCACTCCTTGATGTCGTGGATCTCGTAAAGTCCTTCTGGACCCGCAGCTGCTGCAGTCGGCACTCGTCCACATCAAACCGGCCGTCGCCGACGTGTCGGAAACCTTCCGGTAGTAACATGATATCTGCGTCTAATAAACTCGTGCACCGATTAATTTACAAACTAAGCCTGCACATCGAATCAAAATTCACTTTGGCACAGTTTTGGTATTTTCCTCTAAAATCTAGTTCTAGATATTGGCACTTTATTCCTGCTCAGATTTTCCGTCATCAATATTCTTCCTCAAACGTAGCAATCGCCAGCTCAGGTTCGATGCAAGCAGCAGCAGCCAGTCATGCCGTTTGTTTTGATCGAACAGACAGCAGACCCAAGAATGGACACTTTCTACAATTAACTTTTTCCACTGCTATAACGTTGCGACCGGACTGAAAAATTTCACCAATCGATGTCGAACGACCGTAACTTTATACTTTCAATCTTTTTAACCAAATTTTTGCCGTTTTTCAGCGTAAAACTTGCACTTCATTTCACTGCCACTGAGAACCGTAATCCTAGACGTCAGCTTTTTTCGACTCCTCCCAATCAATTCACACACGACAGAGGGGAAAAGCACTATTTTCGGATACGGAAATTCCTCTGAAAATCGATCGGAAATGCATAGTTTTGTTCAACACCAGTGAGCAAAACCCGTTGGGGAGCACTTTTGCACATTTTTAATGTGAATTTCGTTCGAAAACACAATTATTTTTTCAATTTTCCCCAAATTTTAACTATGCCGGGGAAAAAGCGTCTTCGTCGCTCAGAAGCACAGCCTACTCTCAGTTTTTTCCCCCTTTACAACAATAAGACAAAGTCAAAAATAATACAAGTTTTATTTAATATTAAAATTTATTCGAATCAGGTAGCCAATAAATGTATTGTTCAATAAAGTGGGACTGTCTACTATGATCACATTTCTTTTTTTATATAGTACACTATAGGGTTAAAGTAAAATTTGTTTAATTATCTTATTACACAATCGATAACACTATTCAAATAATTGGTAAAAGGTTTTTCGAACAGACCTAATATCACATCCTCTATTTTAAAACACATGTGACACACTATAGACACGCAAATTATTATTCAATTCTTTTTACAAACTTATGCAACGAAAGGTAAACTAATCGATGTAAAACAGTGCAAGGACAATGAATTCATTTGCCTACATCAATTGTTGTTGTTGTTGATGATTTTGCTATCATTATTGCGACTACTATTAGATGCCAAAGTACTGTCGTTATTGTTAATATTATTCGTACTGCTAATCAAAGGCACTCCAAAGATTTTTTCCCACGAATTACATATCGTTGATACAGCACTTTCTTTGGCAGTGACTGTTGCAAAATCCATTCGCCATGTTTCGTACTTATCCTCTTGTTCATCCATAAAATTGAGACGACAGGAGAGACTGTGAATATCCTCTAGCTCGACCAGGTTTGTCATGAGCTGTGTATATTTGGCTTCAATTTGATAGTTACTGTTTTCATTGAGCCATTTGATATCCGCTGCTAGAAAGAGATGACTGTCTGTTAACAGTAAGGTGCATAACTGTACACTCTGAAGCACATCATCAGATAGCACGTCGCAAAAGTTTATGACCATCAGAATTTTGACGAGTTCACCTCCGGTCGCTTTGTTAAGTTTGTTTGTGAGTAATTCCGATGGTTGGTAATCAAATGTGCAGTACTCCGGAAGAGGATTATCTGTGAAAACATGCAAACTGATTATGTATACTCAACGAGCCGGCTGGGAATTTACAATTAATACCTGCAAAAAATAAAATAAGGCTATCTGTTCTTAATATGTCCTGCAGGATAATATGAATTCCCCCTACTGCACTGATTACGAATTTCATTCCAACTTTCCATGGAAGCACTTGAGCTATTCCAACACGATCAATCGTACCGGAGAGATGTTTTTTCATCCAAGTTGATGGGTCATCACTGTCAAAAAATGAATAGGATATAATACAACCTGTACAGTTTTAACAACGAAACTTGACTTACTTTTCTGCAGCAATCTTCTTCATCACATAGAATTTGGTAGTTGACATGATGAATAAACCATCAAACCCAGTGGGCCATTTATCCAATTGATTTTCGTCAAAGATAACACAAGAAACAAGCCACTTCAATGTTTCATTTGCATCTTCAAAAAGATTTTGGTAGAGGTAAAGTTTTAACCTGTGATCAACATTGGCATAGTCCGTGTATGAATATTTGATAGCTTCGTAAGCCATTTTGGTCGGTGATTCCGATTTGCTCGGTTTGGGCACCTTGGACATCAGCATGTTCGTTGATTGAAAAAGGCCACCAAGCACAGTGCTAATTACGGAACTCTCAGATTTCGATATCGTTGAATCTACAGCTGATTTTACCGGTTGCGAATCCTTCTTAAATTTGTCACTTTCAATTGTTTCATCTGAGGTGCTGGTTTGTTTCGGGTCTGTAAGTGGATAAAGTTTGTAATGTTAATTTTAGGTCTTTTGAACAACAAAGTATATGCACATATGTACGCAATCATTTAAAAAAAACAGTCAATGTGAAGTAAACAATTTTATGTGAAAAGTAACGATTGCATTATGAGTTTTGGTGAAACACAAAGCTATGAATTTTTTTTAAAAAAACGCAGAGAAATTTACTGGAACAACATACCTTGACTCGATTCGTAAGCAGTGCACACACTGTCAGTAACTGAACCCGAGGAACTGCTCTCGGTGAGGTTGGCTGCTGTGAGGAACGATTTTTTATGGGAGAGCACAAATTGATTCGGCTTTTGTGATGAATTATTTTCTTTACCGGGCAAAGAAGCATCTTCAATTTTTATGATTTTATTGAAACTATCAGCCACTTTTGTTATGAGATCATGAGTTGAGGTCTCTTGGTTGGTTAAAGTAGCAGCTATGTTGTCCATCCTATCATCGTTTAATGATCCTGCTAATTTCCTTTCTTCTGAGTGTTTTCTACTTGGATGGAAACTGAAAATACAAAAAAAAAACAAATTACCATCAGAAACCATAAGAAAATCACTTTTATTACTTACCCTCGATCCAGCACCTCGATACTGCTTTGACTAGGGTTGCTCAGAACTTCTATGTCGCTTTCATTGCCAAGCAAGTCAACATCCCGATCTCTTTCAGAATTAGTACTGCCTGCTACACTTCGGTTTGAGTCACAAGAACTGCTCGGCTGTGAAATCCGAGAGCAGGACGAAGAGTCATTCAGTGAAACAGTCGATCCTGAAACCATTCAGCAAGTGAGTAAATTTGAATTACCTCAATACTCCAAGAACATTGTGCACCTTAAAATGCAACATTGAAATTAGCTGTTCACATCGTACAATAGATCTTAGTAAAAGAGGAGCATGTGGAAAAGAATAATAATAAACAGCTAGTTTCATGTCCAATGATCACATCAACACAAGTAGAAAGCAGAAAATATCCATTCAATTTAATCGATATCCTATTCCGATATTCTTAATTCTCAATGATTCTTGCCATTTGGAACCAACTAGGATATTAATCTTTCATTACCCAAAAAGTATTACTCAAGCAGCTTACTCGGTTTTTTATTCACCGGTGACTTCCATACCTCCGGCAGTGCTGTTGATTTAATAATGTTTAGGTCAATACTTTTCAAAACCTCGAATAACTAAGCATCTAATATATCGACGTTAATTAGTAAATTATGGTACGCATGCATTGGTGTACAACTTCTAATAGGCGCATATGTGAACAAATCTTTTGATTTGAAAAAAATAAATTTAATACTTCGTAAGCCGCGTGGAAGATAAAATCTACTTCAGGGACCCTATTTCAAGCATGGGGTGAACAAAATCTAACAACGATTATTTTTCTCAGTGCTTGGAATAGAGCCACAGAGACCTTAATGGATTATCCACCCTACTCGTAAAAGGTTGAAAAATTACACATTGGAATCACAGAAATTAATTGAATATATGGCTACGAGATTTTGTTATGTCTTTTATACCCCGTGGTTAGCAAATAAGTCATCTTCAAAGATAGATAGCTAAACAAATGACCTGGATTTAATAGAATCCTTGTAATAAAAAAATACACCCTAGCCTTGACATGTTCATCCCAATTGCACTGCCAAAAATGTGCTATTTTTTAAATTTTAAACATTTCGTTAATCCGCCTGCGAAATATTAACATCTACTAGCTGTCAATTTGTTTTTTTTTTATTAACGGTAAGAGAGCAAGTTGAGTCATGGGGCAACATAGGCCAGATACCGTAAGGGGCTATTCAAAAACCACGTAGCCTTTTCTGTGGGGAGGGGGGGGGGGATTTGGCAAAAGTCTACGCTCCATACAAAAAAAATAAAAAATGTATGGAGAAAAGTCTACGAAGGGGGGGGGGGGGGGTGAGATGTTCAAAAATGAGTCTACGTGGTTTATGAACAGGCCCTAATGTCCCTTATTTCAATCAGCCCCTAATTCCGTTCACTTGAAACAAAAGATTAAATTCTAGCTACTTGACAGCACAATTCTAATCGATGTTATCCTATTTTTTGTGAGATTACATGCATTCAAAAAACTTGAATAGCAACTCAGTATGCTATGATTTACTGTTTGAATATAAATAAATTATGTTAATCGTCAGGTCAGACGCCATATTTGTTGCTAGCTTAGAGGAATGAGTAACAACCTCGATCACTTTCTAAATAAATTTTCTTGATAAAAATCGCAAGATTCGGTGGAAAAGCAGTAACACAGGACAAAATAAAAGTATAAAATTATGATTTTCATGTATTTTTCTTTATTCAATGTCAAATTGCATCGGCTGTGATGAAAATAAACATGACTGGAATAAGGATGCACACATTTTTATGAATTCCTTTTTCCAATCATCAGATTTCGACAGCTGTATCGCAATGACTCGGCAGAAACCCGATCGGAAAAATATGCGCTATAAACGTGGAAGACTCATTGATGCTGTTAAAATGGTGAAAGCTGGATGTTCAATCCGAAAAGCGGGAAATTTGCACGGAATTCCAAATTCAACACTTCGCGAGAAATTGATTGAAAAGTATTCCCGACACAATCCTGGAAAACCAACACTTCTCAACGAATCAGAAGAAATGCCTATTGTTGATTGGTTGCTGGTCAGAGCAAAAACTGGATTCTCGGTGGACACAAAGGAATACCTGGTCGACAATGGCCAAATTCGTTCATTAATCGCCATCCAGAAATCTCGCGGCGGGTTCCATGCGTAATGCCAAAGCATAGGGCTGCCGTTTCAGAGCCACATATCGAAATTCATAAATAATTTGAAAAAGAACAGCTGTCCCACGTTTTGAAATCCCTGAACAACGTTTAATATGGACGAAACAGCGGTGCGAACAATTCCCACCAAGGAAGTGGTTTTAGCTGGTTCCGGCCAGAAATACGTCCATGCTAAGGTAGGAAACTCTGACCGCGTATCGTATACTGCGCTATTCAGCGGTAACGCTGCTGGACAGTTGACTCCAACGCTTATGCTGTATCCAGACAAATCGCGAATGCTCGCGGAGATTGAGCAGAAGTAGCCTAAAGGATGGGCCGCAAAGAAAACAGAATCAGGGTGGATCAACATCGCCCTAAACGACAGAGCTTTGCGTAGAAAAACACATAATCCTGATATGTCTTACACCGAATTCGACCCAACTAACGGTTTCAGGCGTTGTGGCTTATACCTGTTTGATCCCGATGCAGTCAACTATGCAGCTCTTATCGGCAAACACACTGAAGCATTGTCAGCACAACCTGTGGTTACAACAACGGAAACGAGAGAACCGGAAAATGATGCTGATAATTATTACTTTGTAAAGCGCCTCGAATCGTTCCTATCACCGGATCAACTAAGAATATTGGAAAGCAGTCGTTCCATTCGAGGGAGGCATGGAGCTGTTATAGATACGAATCTTTATCAAGTGTGGGAGCTTTGGATGAAACATCTCTTACCAAAACCAATTCAGTCGAGTCATTGTTTCACGGATTTGATGTTGATGTTGATGATGTTATGTGTAAGTTATATCCTTAAAATATTTTGTTTAATATAAAAAGAAAATTGAGAAAATGTAAAAAAATAAGCGGTTGCCCCCCTGCAACCCCAAGCAATATGCACCCTCATTAAGTTAATCGGGCCAGCTAGAGAGTTCATATTTTAATAGATACATATAGATGAAAATTCCAAAAGGTCTTATCTGATATGTCAGATTTTACTAATCGACTTTCTCTTAATGAGGCATCGGATGCAACCAAACGATTGTTTATGTGTTTGATACCGAAAATCAATATACAGAAATGGAATATGTCCTAACCTGTGAATCTGGCACATTTCCCCACGTTCAATTTCAAAAGTCTTGTTCACATTACACACAAGAAATAAACCTACAAACGAGCCTGCAAACCAAGCTATGTTATTAAACACACATCTGTTTGTTATCGTATGACAAAACAACCTTTGATATTTTCACTCAAATAACCAAACACTTAGAACAAGATACTTTTACCGATACTGTTTATAGATCCGCTCTGTTTCAACCCAGTGTATATTCCGGATGGGCCTGGCATGTCCACTTCCAACTCCACCGCGGCCGCATCCTTATCTCCGGTTTGCATATCACCAGGTCTACTTATATCTGCCGGGATCCACTTCACGGGAGATTCTGTTATTTCAACGCAAAAACCTTTGCTGCATTCGGGGCATTGCAAATCTGAAATGATGATTACAGGATTACATGATGTATTTTTTTCAAAAGCGAAAAGCTACAATGCATACTAATGTTTAATACCGTCCCTATCTGATGGTCTGCAAAATGTTAACTGGACACTAGAATCGACTGTTAACGTCAAGCCTGCCCGAAATAGTAGACCGGGGTTTAATTGTAAAATTTTACCTGTTGGAGCTTACCACTATTTAAGTGTTTTGAAATATTGTTTCTAATACATAAGTGAGTGCTGAATAGGACTTTTCACAAAAAGTACTTATTTGGTTGCGAATTCGTACTAGACAGGCACTTTGAAGCTTATTTGAGAACTACTTTCAAAATTTTCAGGAGAATTTAATTTAAAATGTGTTCAGTACCAAAGAATGATTATATTTGTGAAGAAAAAGCTTGCGGTTCATTCGAAACAACCTCTGCTTGAAATCTAGACAAAATCGTCAAAAGGTCGAAAGGAACAATTGTAAACAATGAGTTAAAACGTAAATTTCCTGGAAATGCCAGGTTGCTTACATCTATATCTACTACCGATGGGAAGGTAATAACTCCTTCTATCTGTTGCTGGTGCTATTTTGGTTGAGGGAGCAAGCAGATCCCAGAAAAATACGCAAGAGGTCATTGTTTACAAATGTTACTTTCGACCTATTGACTATTTTGTCTAGAAATGGTTTTTCAATATATACTCTGATAACGGCACTACATTCGTTTGTGCGGATCACGAATTTGCAGCGCAGCGTGCACTGTTTGAAGGCAAGGTACACCGAAAAAAAAGTTGAACGACTTTCCATTGGCACCTTACATTTCCTTGCAGCCATAATATAGAATGGAATCCCTCGGATGAGTCCTTAACTCCGATGGCAGATCGGTGCCTCTCTAATATTCGGTCCAATGGCTTTGTCATGAGGTCCGCCACCATGCGCTCGGTTGGCATGTAACGAAGTTCGATGATTTTCTGCTGTTTATTTTTTTTTAACCAGTTTATTTATTTGTACGGCTCAATCGCGTGAGCTTTACGGAGCCATAAGCAATGTTTGTGGGTTATACACAAAAAGAAACTATTTTTTCAACAAACTATAGTACTTCTTCTTTCGTGGTGGCGATATAACGTTTGCATCTTCTTGTTCCTTTGCGATTCTAGCTGACTCTTTATGTTTGCTGATCTCCGTTGACATAAATGCGGCGAACTGTATCAACGCTCGATCACGAGTATTCATCTCCTTCGGTTCATCGTTACGAATTTCGGTATCCACTGGCATCATAGCAGCTTCTTCAATTTCTTCTTCCAGCACCTCTAGCGTGTCCGCTTCCTTCTCACCTTCAACATCTGATACTACGGTGGATGTACCTCCGGTTACTGCAGAACCTTACGTTGCCTTCAGTCTACCGGTCTGTTCCCTTTCCTGTCGACGCACTTTCGGCTGACTCCGAGCATTCCGCTTGGGACAGGAAGCCATCAGGTGTCCCTCTTCCTTGCAGATGAAGCATTTATCCTTGTTACCTTGGTAATATATGTTGCCCCTTCGGCTGGCAAAATGCAGCGATGACGGGATTTCCTGCTTCACATCCATGTACGCGCAACGCACATCAGTGTAGGCGGGTATTCCCAGCTCCGCCGGAAACTTCTCCCGCACGATGCGTTTTATGCGTCCATACTTAGTTAACACCGTAACAATCTCCTACGAGAACGAGAACCGGGACGAAAAGCACGTTCATCGAAAGGATGGGGGCGTAGAGCGCAAAGCTGATGTTTATTTCACGAAGATGCCCATGCTTATCGGCGCACTCGATGAAACAGCGGCCTTATCCGCGCACCTTCGCTCGTTTCCCGTCCGCCAGGTTGACGAACCTAACTTCGGTTTCACGCAATTCCCGGAAAAACTTCCGATCCGCTACGGTGTGTCGTGTAGTGCTGGAACTGGAACCTGGAACGACAATTCACTGCTTGATAGCTTCGCTATCCGATGCTCCTGCATTGGCTTTTTCTTCTTTTTGCTGTCATGACAGAACCGCAGCGCTGAGCTCGATTCAGCACTCTGCTGCTTTGCTGTCTCGTCCTCTTGGACGCTAACTTTTTTTTCTTTTAGACTAGCTACAGGTCATGAGGTGAGGTCATCGTCCGACCAGCTTTCGAAGGTGGTTGTGAGGGTGTCGTACGAGGAGGGAAGGCTTCTCAAAATCATCGCGAAAGTAATATCGAATTCGATTTTGAATCTAGGTTGGAACCAGTTCCAACCTGCGATACCCGAACTAATTGTCAGTGCAAACCTCAATCCGATACGAGTTACAAATAAAACCATACACAATGGCGTTTAACACATAACAAGCCGATCCAATTTGGAACCGGGTATCAACCCGATCCACTTTGGAACTGGATCAAAAACGAATTCGCTATAAGATTTTCCACAAGTTCTGGCGGAAAAACAACTCCTCCATCTCAAATGAATGCTCCTCCATGTCGTCACCGTCGGTAAAGCGCTTGTCGCAAATGCGTTTTAGCAGCGACACCTTTGACGTCAGGTTCGCTTTTTGGTGGTGGTTTTGCAGCGCCGTTCACATATCTTTAGCCGTTCGGACGCGCGGATCAGCTCGTGCTGGGTCACTTCAATTAGTAGGCCGATCGTGGCCCTTGCCTTGGCGTCTTCCACGTTCCACCTTGCAGTGTCTTCGTCTTCTGGCTTCAAGCCAGGATCCACGTAGCGTCAAAGGTTCTTTCGAACGAGCAGCAGCCCGATTTTGAAACGCCACGTCGGGTAATTGTTACTCCCCAGCTTGTTGCCGTGTTGCCCATAACCTGATGCAGAGTAGCTGGCTTAGACAGTGGAGACAAATATGCGTGCGGTTCTCAAGGGTGAATGATCTTTATTCAGATTTAGATTCGTAGCAGAGTGGTAGCAAAACAGTGTGCATGTCAGTGTGTGTGTGTGTAACATGAGTGTGAATAACTGGGATAAATGAGATAAGATAGTAATATTGCACTCAAAGTAATTGTGTGGTTTAAATTGACAACAGTACCATACGATTGGGTAGCCCGTCAACAATCTCCATCTAAATTATATAACGTGAGGACGAAGACTGAGATGTGCAATTGTAGCTTTGGAGGACAATAACAGCTAGCCGCACCATTCCTCCGTGGAGACCCGTATCGACTGATAACTTTTAAGACGATTACACTAAATGTAACCAACGCCGGTGGGATCTTGGTCGTATGCTGACAGCAAAAGTAAGGAGGCTATCTGAACGTCTGTTCTCTATACCAGGGGTGGCTTAAAATGGGGTCTGCTCTCCATGTTAGGATCGCTTGATCATCGTCCTCGTGGCAGCGTAGGACTCTAATCAATGCTGTGCGTGATGTTTCTCCGGCGAAACAGGGAGTAGGGAATGGCCGCCCTTAAAAACACAAGTTGCAAATAATACAGAGTTAGATATGGACCGGAACAATCGGCAAAGACCTAGGCGATTAAATAAGGACTATGATTGAAAGCTCGGTACATGGGACTGCAAGTCGTTCTGTGCAAGAAGTTGCGATAGATAATCTACTATGAGTGTCAACCACGCAACGTCAAAGTCGTAGAACTGCAAGAACTTTGCTGGTAGGTCAACGATGTATGAACTTTGCGGCCTCACGAGGTTAAGTCATCCGAATACATTCTTTTCACACAAAGATATCCACATAGCCACTTCGAGACCAACCGATCAACGAACAGACAATCAATTCGACCTAACACGTGGTAAGCTGGGGTGTGGAAGTAGTTCGCCTCCCCGCGGTGCACCCTGGAAACGTTGAGCTCCCTTAACGGCTAAACGAACTACAACGGAGGAAGCGCCAACGGCGCAGGAGCCGGCAGGAGGTCGTAAGCGGTCGCGACATGGCCCCGACTTTCTCGATCGGAGGAGGGACCATACGACGCGAGGTTCGGCAGGTACCGTAAGCGGTCGGGTAGGGAGATCGCGGACGATCTGGACCGCGACCAGACGTCCCGAACCCTGCTTGGATCCAGGAGCATCTCGATCGAATCAGCGTCAGGTCGGCGAAGCTAACTACTAAAGACCTAAGTAGTTAGACATAGTGGGTGCTTATTTAGCACAAAAGCCCCCTCCCTGAAGTAATACCGAAAGGTGGTTCCGGGGAGGGAGAAAGGCTTAAGGCACGGGTGGGTTTTTAGTGGGTCGAGGAGTTGGCACCCTCATCCCCACACCCTGAGTTCTTCAGGAGTCTGGTTGCAGATTTTCCATCCCGTCTAAAAAAAAAAAAAAAAAAAAAAAAAAAAAAAAAAAAAAAACACGTGGTAAGCTACGGTTAATTCTTCTCCGATATTATCAACGTACGAACATACCGCAGTGCTAATATAGACTCGGACCACAAACTAGCTGCAGTTTGTATGCGCTCCAAAAACTCAACAGTGCATAACACACATCAATGGAAGAACGAGATCGCAAAGCGATGGAACTACGAATAGAATGAAAGCAGAATAGTAATGAACAGAATCGGAATAACTCACACGTGGTACGGCTTACTTCGGACGGTTAATGCGTATGAGTGAGAAATGAGTGCAAAGTGAACCGATTTTACCCATGCATGCTAGTCGATTGAAAAACAACAAAGCTGCTGGGATGAACACTACATGTGAGCTACTGAAATACGATGGTAAACCCCTGGCTAAGGCACTACTGTGGAGTCACCATACTTTGCGCGGTTCGTAACTTTGCGCACTCAATCATTTTAGGATATATGCCATCTTAATTTGAAAAATTTTACTACTGCAAACAATGCCTCACATTACCTAGGGAAATGAATTAAGCAAACATATTTCAAAAAACTCGTTAAAATCGAAATACGACCAAATATACATGTAAAATTGCGCATTAGGAACCGCGCAAAGTATGGTGCGTACACGGTACACTGAGTTATTAGAAACATTTGGGAGTAAAAAATTTTCTGGAGGAGCGGATCGATTGGGTCCCATCTACAAAGCTCATAAAGCTGAATTGCTGCAATATTCGTGCAATCGTCCTCAGCAAAATATTGTCCCAAATTAATGTTATGCCACTTTATCTAATTCGAAAAAGAAAAACCATCAGTTGTAATTTACCAAAGTAAACAAATTGACAAAATATACTTACTCTCAATGTCTTTGGAGAAAGAAAATTCTCTAGAAAACCTCGCCTTGCAAACTACACAATCAAACAGTTTTTGGTTCATCTCCGATAGTGGTCGTTTGGATAAAATTCCACGCAAGTACTGTTCTAGCTCCTGACAACTTGGTTCATCCATTTCGTAGGAACGCATTTTCTTGTCCTTTTTGATTGTATCGAAGAGGAGGGTGATACTAGAAGATGTGGGGCGCTCGCAAGACTCAAGTGTTTTTATGCCCCATCGCGTTTTTGTCCTAGAAAGTAATTATATCCTCTTAATTGCATTGCATTTTTGTTATTTTCAATTCAATACTTACTTCTCACCATATTTCTCCCGAATGCTAGCTTCGGAAACTACGAGGCAGATCTCTTTTGAACTTCCTCTTCGGTTAACCAAATAAATTGTTTCATTTTCCTCCTCGTCTGATTCTGTAATTGATATATTGCGATAGTGGAAGATTCAATATTATCATTACCTTATTACCTGACTCTTCTTGCACAACGTTTGCATAGATATCGGTCAAGTTCAATGAACTCGACGTGTTTCCAACCGCTTCATCGGATACTGACTGATAATTAGAGTCCTCGTCGGGAATGACACTTTTGAAATCTGCTTCGCTTGCAACTCCATCAGAACGACGACCCATTTGGTGTTTGATGGGCGATTCGCATGTTCTCATCAGTTTTGAGCTATCTCGATCTATTGGCGTCGACGTCATCATGCTATCGTCGTTGGTTTCGTCTAGCTTACTGTGTACCCCTACTTCTGTTGGAGTTTGTATCGAGATGGACGTTATAAATTCAGTGGATTTAGTTCGCTTTTTACTATCTTTTTCGTAATGTATAACACTCTCGTATTCCTTTTCTATGGAAGATTCGAATCCGATGACATTCTTCAGCATATTGCCAGCTTGGCTCTGCAACCATTCGCTACCGTACTGTTGACGGAGAGTTTCGATCTGCTTTTTTGTTTCTAAATGTTCCCGGCTGGTATCTGCAAACATATTTAAAAAAAAAATCTTAGTCCCAAAGGCACACTGGGTAAAATTTTCATTTTCAAGCGTTCAATTATGTATTAGTAGTGTATATGGTATGATGATTAATTCCCCGTTATAAACAGACCTTAATGTGGTTCTTAGCTTCTTGTCCAGTAGCTTTTATGCCTACCAGGGATACGAATAAAAAAAAATGATCGCGTAGCAAACTCCGGTGGACCTAGGCCAACCTATCTGAGCGTATCTTGCATATGCTAGTGAAGGCTCAAAACGGCGTATGTGTTTTTCCATTTGTTGGCTTTTAATCACCCTGCAGATATCAGCGCGTAAGCAAGTAGTACTATGCGCGATTGATGACACGATGACACAGGGTTTTGAAATACATTTTGCAAATAATACAGAAGGAACTACGAATGGAAACGATCAACAAAAAATTGCGGTACGATAATTGAGCTCATTCTACGATTCGTCTCGAGTCAGCAGGCATCCACGATGTGCGTGCTGAGAATCAAGAGACGTTTCTTCAAATAAAGCATTATCAACGAGCACAGTAAACACAGAATGAAACCCAAAAACGAAAAAGAAGCGTTCTATGCTCAACTGGAACATTCATAGTTTATAGAACTAGCATTTGCCAATAACTCGTTCCAGAAGCTGATTTTCAAAATGACACGTATGGCATATTGTTATCCTTGATTATTTTCATAAATTTGTTTCACGACATCGGAATATTCATATGATATTTATCTTTCACTATCATTTGAATATGATAATGAATATAACACTTTCTATATACCAGTTAAAGGCAATGCACTTTTAGATAATTGCAGAATAAGTTAAGAGCTACAATTTTATCGTACCATATTCATAAATTCAGCTTCAGAAACAAGCTTCTGAATCAAGGTAAATTTTCCCAAATAAGACCAAAATCCTGTTGTAAATAGTAAAGGTTAAATAACAGGATGAGAGCAAATAGTTTGATTTTTTAATAGTGATTCAGCTGACCAGTGCAGTACGAGAAGGGGCCGGATAGTTAAAAGGGAAAATGGATGTTTTTGCTCAGTTTTGGGTAAGGAAGTACACGCACATCCCAAGCTCAATCTCAGTCTTAATGAATGACCCATAAACACATACAGGGTGCGGCAGAAAATAATGCGAAAATGTTCAAGCTTGAGTATTTAGTTAATGCGTGTAGCTAGTGACTAATTTCTGTCGAAAGTGTACTTGTTTATGTTTACTTTCCAGTGCTGCATCCAAACATTCTACTTGTTTTATTGCAAATTCGCCAAAATGTTTGTTGCTTGTCCAGAAGAAGCCGAAAGAGATAGACAAGGTAGTAGGGTGCCATTTGGCAACACTGCAACACT
This sequence comes from Aedes japonicus, assembly GCA_034211315.2. Lineage (NCBI taxonomy): Eukaryota > Metazoa > Arthropoda > Insecta > Diptera > Culicidae > Aedes > Aedes japonicus. The sequence goes on along the minus strand of JASCZW010013999.1, from coordinate 4,319 downwards.
GCATAAAAAAATCCCTGCAGGATGGTCCTAAGCAGCGGAAGCCGGGAAACGGACGTCCACGCTTTGCACGCACGCTGAACGTGGTCAAATCGGTCCGTGCTAAAATTGCTCGCAACCTGATGCGTTCCATAAGAAAACTTGTAAAGGAAGCCAATATTTTGGAGAAATCCATGCGGAGCATCATCAAAGAAGACCTGCATGCTTCTTCCAGAGCCAGAGTGAAACGCCACTTGATTACGGACCGGGTCAAGGAACTACAAGTGACTCGTTCCAAGAGATTGCTTTCCTTGTTGAAGAAGGAAAAAATGATAATCCTGTTCTCCGACGAAAAGCTTTTCAACATCGATGTTGTGGCCAACAGCCGCACGGACCGGTTCATTTCACCGCAGAAAATGGAGAACAGTGTCATGATGTTTGGCTTGGTGGCGTCCAACGGTTTGAAAATGCCGCCTGTTTTCATTGATGCTGGAGTTAAAATCAATACCAAAGTGTATATCGGTATATTAAAGGACCCAGTGCTTCCCTGGGTGAAGGCCAACTTCTCCGAGGACCAAAACGTTGTCCTGCAGCAGGATGGAGCGCCGTGTTACACGTCCAATCGAACCCAACAATGGTTGAACGATAACATGAAGTTTTGGCCGAAGGATTTGTGGGCCCCTAGCAGTCCAGATCTTAATCCGTTGGATTATTCGACTTGGGCATATATTGAAGCACGAGCTTGCAAAACATCACACGCACATGGCAGTCAATGTCGGAGGACTACGTCCGAAAGGCATGTTCTGGCTTCCGGCGTCAGCTCGAGGATGTTATTAATAAAAATAGAGGACACATTGAATAAATTTCTTTAAAAGGACTTTATAAAGATAACTGCACTCGAAAATGTTGATATTATTGCTTGAATTAGTAGAAAATGGGATTTGAAAGAAATCGAACAAATTTTCGCATTATTTTCTGCTGCACCCTGTATTCCACTGCGAAAACCTCCTCAAATATTGTCAACACAACGCTGCGAATCAAAACAAAAACAAAGATTCTAGTACCAAAGCGCAAGAATGTATTGCAAGCTGCAAGATACTTGGGACCAATGGGGTTCCAAAGCAGTAAACCAATTTTGAATAGCTAGATTCCTATCGATCGCACGCTTTTTCTCGATACCAAGTGTGTTGACCATATCTTCGGTAATAAAGTTTGCTTGGGACTCACTATCCAGAAGGACCCGGCACTGGTGAACTTGGTTATATCGATCGGTTACAAAAACGAACGCGGTTAGCAGCAACACTGTTTGCTGATTTTAAGGGCATTTCCATACAAGTTTGTCACTACGATGATTTCTTGTGCCCGTGAAACTGACACACTGGATATGAAGGATCTTGAACCGGGTCTTCTGGAGTCCAATCAGCCATTGCGATGTTCGTCTTGGACTCGAGTCCTCGTGCAATTGTGTGTGCGGTCGCTTCCGGCATTTCTGACAGGTTTTCGATAAGGGATAAGCATTGCAGTGATGACCCTGCCTAGCGACCCTCCTTGCTTCGCGACTGCGTGTAAGCAGCCTCGATATAGTTTAGACAGTCATTAGATCAGACACGCCAGTCACTGGTTGCTTCAAGTATTAGATTCTCTCGACGTGATTAGTGCACTCTTCAAGTAGGGACCACAGCTCACTATACGACTCAGTTGCCATTCTTTTCAATGATAGGAGACCACGGATGTGCCGTTTCCACGAACACCCGTTGATTCACATAGCGTTCGGAGATAGTAGACCAGGCTTGAGCGTAGTTGGCCACGTTTATTATTTTTGCATGATTAACACCTTATCCAGGTGATATAACTTCATCGCATCAGAATTACAGGACTGTGCCATAACATCGTTAAACATGGCTTTAAATTTTGGCCGTTTCGTGTACTCACCATCGAATGTGGGAAATTGGTGCCTTTAACGGTGGGGAAATCTGTATTATTCTGATTATTTGTTTATTCGTGAGCTACTGTGACTCTCTCCCAAATCAACGGCGTGACAAACGAGAATTATCGCTCCCTCGATCTTTGCTTTTTATTTATTTATTTATTTATTTATTTTATTCATCTGACAATATTTGATAGTCTTAATGAATCTATATTCTAGTTCTAAACACGTCAACACTAATATTAAAATCAAAGTCAGGATACCGATGGTTAAATACGTTCATCATTGACCGAATTGGCTCGTTCTGATCATACTCGTAGTAGCGTCGAGGCAAGCGAAAAAAATCGCTAGAACGAAGTGTGTACCCAGGTACGTTCACGTCCAACATAGCCAGTAGATTCGGAGCGTCAAATTCACCAGCCAACATTTTGAAGACGAACACAGCTTTAGCAGTTTTTCTACGGTGCTCCAATGTACTCAAGCCCAGCAGCTGGCATCTGGCTTCGTACGGTGGCAGATTCAGTGGGTCATTCCACGGAAGGAAGCGTAAGGCGAATCTAATGAACTTCCGTTGTACAGCTTCAATTCGATCGACTACTGTTATATGGTAAGGGTCCCACACAACAGATGACGTTTCCAATATGGGTCGAACCAATGAAACATACAGCGATTTAAGCGTATACGGATCACGGAACTCTTTTGTAATTTTGGATACAAAACCTAGTTGACGACGCGCTTTCTTGATGATTTCCTCGTAGTGTTCCTTGAATGTAAGCTCCTTGTCCAAAATGACTCCGAGATCCCGTACAGAATCCACCCGTGCAAGTGTTTCATCGCCAATAACATATTCGTAAATGAGAGGTCGTTTTTTTGTTGAAAACTAATTACTGAACATTTCGGGACACTGAGCGTCATCCTATTTGCACGACACCAGGCGCTTAGCCGATTAAGAAGATTTTGCAATTCGATACAGTCCGAAACATTTTCAACAATCATGTATATTTTCATATCATCGGCATATAGTATGCAGAAATCTTCACCAAGGTGCAAGGCGACATCATTGAAGAAAAGCGAGAATAGCAACGGACCCAAGTTGCTTCCTGTGGGACGCCAGAGCCGTTAGTGAACCAGTCAGAGACAGCAGAGCCAATTTTAACTGCCAGTTTTCTACCACACAGGTAAGACCTAAGCCATGCAACGAGCTGAGCGGAAGCTCCAAGCTTTTCAAGTTTCGCTAATAGAATCGCGTGACTAACTCGATCAAATGCTGCTTTCAAATCGGTGTAAACGGCATCAATCTGCATCCCACGTCCAACGTTTTGTATACATAACGATGAAAATTCCACGAGATTAGTTGTTACGCTTCGTCCAGGAAAGAATCCATGCTGCTTAGGGCTGATGTATTGTTTCACACGAGAACACATGTAGTTAGATACAACTATTTCAGTAATTTAGAACACGCGCATAAGGACGTAATCCCTCGGTAGTGCCTTACATTATTCTTCGCATCTTTTTTATGAACCGGGAACATGAAAGAAGCCTTCCAGAGAGTTGGAAAAATGCATTGCTGCATTGACAAGTTGAAGATGTACAGTAGAGGAACAATCAGACTCGCAGAGCATTTTTTCAGAACACAGGCAGGAACTCCATCCGGTCCAGGTTGGTACGACGTTTTCAGTTTAGACAGTGCCTTGGTCAAATTGTCTACAGATACAGTGAATGTATCAGCATCAATGACATCACGCGGTACGTACCTCAGCGCATCTGAAGTATTGCAGTCTTCTCGCGGGTCCTCGAAGACTGATTGAAAAAATTCAGCCAGCAAGGAGGATTTTTCTTCCTGTGTATTCGCCGAGCGATGGTCAAGTGCATTACAGAAGGCAATCCGCTATCTTTACGCTTGGAGTTTACAAAGTTCCAAAATCGTTTAGGTTTCGCTTCATATCACGCTCAGTTTTTCTTGCGTAACGTCGATAGAGCCAGTTGTTTAGTCGTTTATATCGTTGGCTACAGCGTTTATAGGAGAACTTGTTTAGAGATGATCGATGAGAATGGTATGTTCGACGAGCAGTATTTCGTTCCGTTTTACAAGCTCGAAGTTCACGACTCGACCATGGAGGTTTCAACGGCGGACGTTGTAGAGGCACACAACCGTTGAAAACTTGATGAAGAATCTGCGAAAATTTGCTTACACAATCATCGACCTCAGTGCAGATACAGACAGTAAACCAATCGATTTCCATCAATCGTTGGCTCATGACATCATAGTTAGCATTTTTGAAGTCAAAGGCAGCAAGATCATATCTGCTGTTGGCACTACATGTTTCAATATCGCTTTGAACGATCAAAATATAGGGAGGATGAGGCGGATCAACGGAAATTAGTGGTTCGACAACTTCTTCGAGCTTCTTCGAGC
>JASCZW010013998.1:0-24017 GCA_034211315.2 Aedes japonicus | reverse complement strand
TTTCTTGTAAATGTAATCAAGTGACATTTTTTACATTTAGTTCTAGGGAGGCTTTTGTTACACACCGTGTGTGGAATATTTGTATCTCATTTTTGAATATGTCACAGTCACTTACCACCAATTTTTATTTCTTAAAAAGAGTTTCATGTCGTCAGCATACATTTAAAAATTTAAGTTTCTTAAGTATGAAAGATATGTCATTCACAAATAAAATAATTAGAAACGGTCCTTATGTGAGAGCCTAGCGGTACTCCCGAACTAGCATGAATAGAAGTTGATTTTTTCCCGTTAAATCTAACAATTTATTCACGGTTGATCAGATATGATTCAAGCCATTTGATTAGTTCAGGCTGTATTCCCAACTTTTGTAATTTAAAAAGTATCGAGTATGTCGACGCGGTCAAATGCTTTGCCAAAATTCGTGTACAAAACTTTCACATGGCTTCCGTTTCTGTTGCTTCAGAGAATAATTCACAAATTCGAGTAAATTAATGGTTGCCGAACGACCTATGAAAAATCCGTGTTGTGAAGTAGTTATTCTATTTTTTAATTTGGTTAAAGAGTTTTCATTTTATGATCGCCTCAAAGAGTTTCAGGATGCAAGAAAGCAAAGGGCTATACCACGATAATTGCTGACATCAGATTTTTTACCAGATTTGAAAATAAATACTAGGAATGACTTTTCCATATTTTTGGAAAGTCTCCGGATTCAGTGACATATTGAAGAAACCCAAAAATAACGGAGCTGTAAGCTCAGTTGCCGAGAGTTTTCATAAAGGAAACAGGGAGGGACTCCATCAGGTCCCGAATCTTTGAGATGCGTCCACATTTTTTAATGCATCCAATATGTCATGCGCGTTGATTTCACTAAACTGCCAAATGTCAGTTGGAAGTTCAGGATGAAAACTAAAGTATTCACGATCGCGAGCTGGTTCTGAATATGTTTTGTTGTAGTTTTTTTGAAAAAAAGTTCGCAAATAAATTCCATATCTCTTCCGAGGTTATTACCTTCACTATTATCAAGAGTACATTGTACACGGAAAATTGTCACTTTTCAGTTTGGTCTTGACACATATTTAAAAAGTTTTTTTGGACTGGATTTAATTTCTTGCTCAATATTAAAATTATACTGCTCCGAGTTACTATTCTTGTCGCCAAATTGAGTCGATCGCGAGATGTCCACATAGTATTCAATATTTTCTTGATTTTATATTTTCTACTAGATTTTATGAGGCCTTCTGTTTGCGATTTTTTTAAGTTTCTAATTTTCCATGTTGAACCAAACCGGATTTTGGAAGTAATGGTGACGCCTTCTTCTTTTGTCCGGAACTTCTTCATGTATTATTTAAAACAGCTTATTGTAGAGATACTTCAGTTGCATTTTCACACATTTTTCTTCCAATCCATTAACACTGTTTGCCAATCAATATTATGTAGTTTAATGCTAATATTGTCGCAATTTGCCTGATTGGTAATCAGATATTTCCTCCGTTCGTTGTCTATAAGTGTTTCATAGTTATGCACAAACAGAGAAGTACTCGACTGCAATGTGAAATGCTTCATTTCTCCCTTATTGGCGATAATGATTCATTTACATAAAAGTCATCGTAAATGTTTGTCAACAGCAGAGTCCAAATGGCAATTTTGTTGTCTGAAAAAAATGCTGGATCCGTTACCTCCGCAGTAATTTCGTCGTCATATCCTTCGCGCCTAAGAAACTCGTCGGTTGCGTCGAAAACACGAATGCTGAGTATGGCGTGCCTCCCTATCAAAGGGTCTGAAGAACATCCGGGAGAATTCCAGATGGGTTGCCTGGCGGGAGTGAGATCGTGATAATCCGTCATGGCCACCGGGTGGGGATTCAGAATTTCTCCTCTGCCGAAAACCGTATTGGTCGGTGGATAGCAGAAAAAGTAGGGGCGCCTAGGCGCGGAATGCTGTGGTGGTATGGTATCCTTTGCTGTTGCAAAGTATTCTATCCACGGTGGCAAAAAGCTGTTACCGCTGTGATCCCTTTAAGAAAGTTGCGTAGGTCATGAGTTGTTGCTGGTCGTTGTTGGTAAAATTCCTATAGTTGGTGCTGCTGTGATGGACGTTCAAATATTTATTTCGTGCTTCTTTCCTACGCTTTCTTGCTTTTCAGCCTGCCGCGCACCGTGTTTAAACGAAGCTGTTTCCGTTTACCGAAATCTGTCCAATCAGCTTTAAATACTCACTACGTACCAAGCGTGCGCCAGCCTGACGGATCGATTATTCGCACTTCATTTATAGGGTTACACATAGAATAGAACTCAACATATAAGAACTCATATTCTTAGAATCCACTATTTCCGGAGAGCAGTTTACTACTTTGGACTCGATGTTCAATATGCTCGCTGATAAAGATTTCAGCTCTTCCAATATATCTATTGCTAACGGTAATTGATTGATATTGATATTGCTACTGGATGATATGCTCTCTGTCAGTTTACTGACATGTGTCAATCAGCTTTTTATCCTTCTTCCTGAGCTGAACAAGTACTCCCACGCATCCAGTATGAAATTGTCGGGTGCACCCCCCGGGTAGAGGTGAATTGCAAACCAATAACATAATAAAAACATATCTTGCCATCGCATCTAGATTTGACATTTTTGACTTATTCAGGAATAACACTTAATTGCAATGTTACAACGAAATATGTTATCATTGCTAGTTTTGTTGTTATTTAGAAATTTTATACAAAAGTTGAAAATTAATTATATAACAACTGAATGGTAAATTTCGCCATCATAACTAATTTGGTTTTCATTAAGTTGTTTGCGCTATTTATGAATTTAAATGAAAGAATTAAATATTCTGCAAAAATTTAAATTCAAAGCAAATACCATCAAAGTACCCATATTCTGCGCACTTAGGAGGCCCTAATTTTGGACATTTTAAAACATTCCAAACTAATGTTTAGTTGAATACTTTTTGAATTTAGTTCTACATGTAAATAGATGTTGTCCTCTTGTGTATGGGTTAAAATATAAAGTTTGGCAATCTTGCAATTAATTACAAGAATTTAGGCAAAATGCGCATAATTGGTACGCCTGCGCATTAGAGTACTTCACGGTATATTATATAACTTTCATGAATCTTACACTTTGATATATAATAAAAAAACCTCGCTAATAACTCATTATGCAATTCTTCAGTTGTAAATATTTTGTTCTTAGTTTGTTCTTATAATGGCAAAATTTGTTATTTCTTAGAACTTCCCTCGAACTATTTCAGATATTATTTTTGTTGTTTTTAACTCTTATCTCAAACAAACTAATGTCAAATTTTGCCATTCAGTTATTTAGTATAAATGGTAGAATTTGTCATTCATGTGCAATTCTCTTCTACCCGGGCCACGCACTGCCACAGAACGGAATCGGCGGAAGAGTCCAACGAGCCAACTTCACAACTCATTTTTACTAATCCGGCACAGGTAAATGGCGCATAAAACATGAATGAAACGTGTGCAAAAAAAACAAAATAAAGCGCACGGCTAGGAGCGATTAAAAAAATGCATGCAACTCGATTGACGATCGATTTAATTAATGTTTTCGGCAGGATTTACTATTCACGAATTTGTTAATAACAGCAAGTATGAACAAATAAGTATGTTTTACTTTCAAAACCACAATAGGTGCAAATCAACGTAACAACAGAAACAAAATATATTTTTACCAATAACCCACTTACCTTGGAGAGTAAGGCATTGAGATTCCGTGTATCCTCTGCAGTACGTAGAATAGTCGATGCTGCTGATTGCTCTCCGTCAACCTTGCAGTTTGGATGTACAGATGACGTCAGTTTATTTGCGGAGAACTGTTTTCACCGGGCTGCCATCCGACATCCTTACGGACGTGCACCAGCCCATCACGAGGTTTGCTGGAGGAAGCGATGACAGCTTCTTCCCGACGCTGATAACCTTTTCACAGAAACAGGGCTTTCTGGATAGTAAATCAACACGACAACCAAACCCTTGATTGAGTGCCACATATCATCAGTAATAGAAAACTTAAACAATTCATTAATATAGTCACTTGTGGGGCTTGCTACCATGTAATTGAAAACGAAAATGCCTCCTACAGCATGGATCCATTCTTCCAGCCAATCCTACGACCAATCAAGCTCTAAACAACTATTCTGATCCTCATCTGATAATTGCCCAAGTCGTTGCGGTTACTTTTGCCTTGCGCTACTAAATGTTAGTAAGTTAAATTCGTCATAGGTAAAGCGACCGGGGAGGAAACAATTACCGCAAATAGAACTAATCTGGTATGTGTAAAATAAAACCAAAGCAGTGTTAGTTAAGTCTCTTCGTCTTTTTGAAGAGAGTAGGTTATAAGTTGTTGAGTTATCGATTAGTTCGTTTGTAGATTTGCTTCTAGTTCAGTTGATAGGATCCCAACTATGGTTTTCAGAGTAAATCCAAATATTTTCCTAGCATGTTACAGTTTCGCATTATTCGAACGCGGCTCTCAAATATCACTACTAAGTTCGCTTTTATTTTTTTATTTGTTGAACATTGCTTCATCGTGTGTGCATCTTTTCAAACCCTCGAAGCGGGTTTGTTTTCTACCTCATTTCGTCAAACTTAAAGAGGTTTTGTTTTCACTCACACAACTGTCGCTTCATGTTTTCTTGCCTCTATCAAGTTTGTTTATTTTTTACAGACTCTAAAAACAGGGACGAACACATAAGAGGTAGACAATTGGAGGGGACATCAAAATTACACTCGTTCTGGACACAAAGCAATCAGTATCTAGGAATAATTTTGATTTTTAAATAAATTAGACTAATAAACATGCACAGGCTGACCGACTTCACATTGCGAAACCATGATTTTTGAGAAATTGCCGAAAGGAGAATTGTTGCATTGTTGGCTGGGTTTGAGTGTTTTGGATGAGGGGGTGTGAGTTGTGTCGTGTTTCCTCAGGAGGGTGTCCCTAAATACTACAATATAATAATGCCTAAATACTAGAAAAGGTTCATCTCTCGCGATCTCCATCGACTTTTTGTCTCTTTCTGATGGTTGCTCTCAGAGCAGTTTTCTCTCAACTCTTAATTGTTACCTTTTGTTGTGGATGATTAATCATCGAAATCGATATCGGAATCATCTGAGTCGTACCCACCGCGGATAGTCTTTTTTGCGCTGTAGCCGGAGGCCTTCTTCTTTTTCTTGTCATCAGGAGGCGTTAGGAGGTCACCCTAGAAAAATCCCAATTAGTCAATAAACACTTCCACGTTCAACCCCAATCCACTTACAACTATACTCAATCGCACCGGACTGTGCGATGCGCCACTCGAGCATCTCGGTGCTGGAAATCGTCGCAGTTGCCCAAATCTGTGAATCCGACGATGTAGTCCTTCGTTTTGCTGTCTTTGATCAGCGCTATGCTGGGGATGACTTTGATCCTCAGCCGCTGCGTCAGGAAGGGGCACTTTTCCGCATTCACTTTGCAAAATTTGGCCTCGACATGTTTGGAAGCCAGTGTCTTCAGGTGCATATCGACGATCCTGCAGCGGGGCGTTGAATCCCGATGAAGTGGCACACAATGTTGGCAGATTTTTTGCTCACCTCGAAGAACTCTTTCTCGTCCGCCAGCTCGGTGTACTCGCCGTGACCCTGAAAACGGTAGACCATTAGGTAACTGACAAATGGATTCATTCGGTTCTGAATTGAAACATACATTGTTCTTCCACTCCTGCCGTTGATTAGCCTGCTTCTTCAGCTCTTTGATTCTTTGTTCACGCAGTTTCTCGAGGTCCTCGCCGCCCAGACTGTCCAGTCGGGAAAGTTCGCTGTCCAGTTGTTTCTCCAGCTGGACGGCGGCAGATATCAGCGAGCTCTGTAGCACTTGCTCCATGATTGTGTGAGGGTAGAATTACCTAGTAAATGAGACAAATTCAGATAGTTATTTTAATCGATTGACGTTGCTTTCTTGCAAATTAGTTCTCCTCGTCGCACGGAGAATATATAACATAACAATCAATGTTAGTTTATTTGTTAGAATAAAGCACCGTTGAGAGCAGCTGGACCTTTAAGAGCCACAGAAGAAGGCTTGATTGTCGACAGATTTCAGGCTTTACAAAAGCCAGAACCGAAGTAACTACTCAAAACTTATTGAGATTTGTGGTATTGATAACGCGAATTGGGAGGATCAGTCGTTAATTGGGCGATCTCAGCCGTATCACCATGAGAGAATTCTACTACACACAACCGTTTCTAGACTCTTTCGGTGCGTGCAATGTGAACGGCGTGATACGGAGCCCGATATGGCACTCCGTATTCGAGTATACCTAAATTCGCTAAATCATGAAGTTTGACATGGCATGCGACATATCAAACTTCATTATTTAGCAAATTTAAGTCATAAGAAGACATTTTTGATAAATTCTGACCATACATATCATATCAAACTTTATGATTTTGTAAAAAAAAGGGATCTGCGGATGACATTCTTAGGATTCCTGACCATACTGGCCACTAGGAAGACCCTACGGGATCCGAGTTCTATCGGAATAGTGGCCACATTCAAATATTTTTCCAAAACCTGGCTTGCGACACATCGATCTTCGTGATTTTGCAAAAATAGGTCTGAGGATTTCTGACCATACTGGCCACTAAAAGAGGCCATGTGGGATCCGAGTTCCTCTGGAAAAGTGGCCATATTCAAATCTTTTCCAAAACCTGGCAAACCTAAAGCATTCGGGATTGTATCAAGTATTTCTTGATTTCAACGTCGTTGAGAGTTCGTAGACAATTCTATGAGTTACCAAAATCTTTTCAGTTTGTTTAACCACCACTTTTCATATATTGAAAATCGCTCTCGCTCCATCGTCGCATTTTTGTACGACAGGATGAGCACCTTTTCAACAAATGTTGGCCAATTTGGCAGCTCCTTCTTGGAATGACCAATCAGTTTCTTTCACTTTGTGAGCAACTGCAGCGCTGAGATAGTCGAACGTTTCCTGACCAGTGCTGTAAATAGTTCATTTGACATAATGCTCTAAATTTGCCAACAACTCGTATCAGAAGCTGATGTTCACAATAGCACGTATGAAACAAATGTGGTGCTTGATTAGTTTGATTAATTTGATTCACAATGTATTGTTCTAACTGTTAAACCTAAGACGTGAGAGCGCAATATCTGAATATTCAAATGATATTAATCAATGAAAATCATTTGAATATAACAGTGAATATAACACTTTCTATATACCAGTAAGGGCATTGCACTGTTAGACAAAGTTGTAGAATTTGTCAAAGGCTTTAATTTTATCATACACCATATTCATGAAATCAGCTATTGAACTAAGTAATGACATTTTACAGCACTGTTCCTGACATAGCTCCAGACGCTTTTTAGCTATGTCCATGATGCGAGTTTTAACATCAGGGTTAATATAGATGGCGTAACGCGTTAAGGATACAAGGGATCATGCCCCTATCATTTCAAATTTTTTAAGCACAAACCTTAAATACTATTACGTTTTAGGTGTGAAATTTTCAAAAATCGTTTGCTCCACTAAGGTATCCATTGGTTAGGTATTTTAGCGGTGTTTGTTTTGTTTTGTTTGTGAATTTTAGTCACAAAAACGGGAAGTGAAAATTAACCTATAATTCATATGGAGAAAGAACTGGCTCCAGTTTCATCTTCAAGAGTATGTTAATGGAGATTTGTTGAGTAGCTGCTTCAGAAAACCACAGTAAATAGATCGACACTCGTTGCGGAATGCCAAAACGTATTCGTCATATTTTTTTGCAAATTCTCTCGCTTTCTTGTTTGCCGATTTAGAGGCAAACCCAATTTCCATATCAATAACTGACTCGGGCTTAACAGTTTTCAAATCGACAAAAGATACGAGGCCATAGAAGATTCGGTCTAGGGAACGACTCGACCATTGCTGCAGACATGATGACAAAATTCAACTTTGGTCCCAGCATCTTATCGTCTACCGCATCAGCCACAAAGGCGAACACTTTTGATCGGAATACCGACGAAAAGCTCCGTTTGAAATTTGGACTACTTTCCTTCAGCTAGTGATCAAAAATATCGTCATGCATCAATTGGTCGACATTTTATATAGGTATCTGGAGAAATTTGCGAAGTGGGCGAATCTGCTTTTTTGAACAAGCATTTAAATCGACGATTTCTCACGAATAAAATCTCAATTTCTAAAGCTAAGACCACAATCGTCCAATTGTCTTCTTAGTTTTTCAAATTGAGCTTTTATTCGCGCCAAAAAAACGTCGATTGAAATGTTTGTTTACAAAAGCCGATTCACCCATTTTGCAAATTCCTCCGGATTAGGTCTATTTAACAGGGGTACAAAAGGCACAGCTAATTTTTTGAAAAGCATTAGTTTATAAAAAAAAATGTTGATGCATTAGGTGTCTTTGTCATTGCTGTAAGGTGACTGGCACAATAGGTTTCTGTTCACGGCACACATTGGCACAATTCTGAAATAGGACGGTCAAAAGTATTTTCACCCTTTTATCATCATTTTATCGAGTAGGTGTCTTCAGAAGACTTGCTCAAAATGTTATTCCGCATCTTTTTTAAAAAAAAACACACCTAACGTTTCATAAGGGCTTAACTACACTTTCAAATACTAACTTTTTTCAGCTACGAGATAACGGGTCGTTGCCTTCGACAAAGTTGTAGAGCAGACCATTTTAAGAAACGTTTTTAGAGCCTAACTGGTTTTTAAGGTAATCAGGTAATATGTTCTACGAAATTATATGAATTATTAAAATACACATTTTTGCTGAACACACCCACGCTCTCTGATGACCACATTATGATATATGGTGATTGAAGTGTCTGAGTGACGTCATAATCAATCGCTTCAAAAAGGGTGGGCGGGTCCTGGGTCTAAAACAGATTGTATTTGAAAGATTATCTTATGAACTAGTATTCCTGAAATTTTCAGCGATGGGTACTGAAGGGTGCCTAGTAAAACGTCAGTTTGAAATAGTACAAGTTATAAGCGAATTTGAATCTCGCATGTGTTTGCAAATTAATTGTATTTGGAAGTGTATCTTATGAACTACTAATCCTGAAATCCTGAAGCGTTGGGTAGCAAAGAGTACCTGTTTAATTTTTAATACAAAATAGTTTAGTAGAAGAAAAATATGCTAAGAAGTGTAATATTATCTATTTGACAAACGGGAATTCATATTAATTTACTGTTGACAAATGTATCAATCGTACAAACTTATATCACTTATGTCTTTAGAATCATCACTTGAAAGTTCATTATCTGAATTCAAAATCGATTTTTGGGCCGTTTCGCTCAATTTACTTGTGAATATTTTAACAGGTTTACAAGTTTACAAGTTACAAGTAGTCGTTTGAATATGTCCGTATTTGTAGCTATCATCCTTCTCTCGGGATTATGAAAGTTGTTTAAGAATGCAATCTATCGTCGGCTTCTCACATCGGCCGACGAGCTGAACTTCCTGCTCGACGAACAATTTGGCTTTCGACGTGGTCGTTCAACAACTCACCAACAGAACCAAGTCATCAACATCCTCAGGCGGATCAAGTCCTTATCGAAATCAGCTTCAAAGGCACTTCTCGACATTGAAAAGGCCTTTGATAACGTGTGCCATAATGGTCTGCTTCAAGCAAAACGATACAATCGTTCCGTGTTCCTGGTGACGATAATTAAAAACTATCTGTCGGAAGGGATATTCCGTGTTTCGCTGCACGTTACCGATGCACAAGAGATCTCCGTCGGAGGCCCACAGTGAAGTATACTAGATCCGCTTCTGTTCAACCTGTTCACCTCGGACATATTTCCGCTCCCTGAAAATGGATCTCTTTCGCTGTTCGCCGATGATGATAGTCGGCCACAATGATAGTAGTGCTGTGACGATATCGATAAATCCAATATTATCGATAAATATCGGGTTTAAATTATAGATACGTTAACCGATATTTCAAAATCCGATATCGGCGATAATCGACATCCGATTTCGTCGATACATTTTATTTTTTGAGCCCACAAATTTGTACAAATCTCCAAACAATTGACTTGGGTGTTTTTATATTAAATGACCGGCATAACAGCGCATATATTTCGAGTTGCTTTGAGAAAATTCTCAATCAATGGGCAATTCCTAAAGAACAAGTCTCGAGTAATTCATGTTAAGGACCTAAAAGCCATTTGTAAACAATGACTTTAAATGTCGATATCTTTTGAATCCTAAATCACTCTCGTGAAACGAAAGCAGCATCTGGTAGAAGAATGCTAGTTCTACCATTAGGAGTAGCTGGATATAGTAGGAGTCTCGTGATTTGTGAGAGATCGACGTTTAAAGTCATTGTTTACAAATGGCTTTTAGGCCCTAATCATGAATTACTCAAGAAGTGAGCATGATTGTTACAGACCATGCATCTAATATGATGAATTCCGTTTCTTATACATTGTCTGAAGGTAAGCATATTGGTTGTGTTGCGCGTGCAATCAATCTCGTTCCGACAAAAAATATTGATAATATTAAAGCTCTATCAGATCTAATCGATAAAGTGAAAAGATTGCCTTTTTCCGGAGATCAACCATTGCTACCGATAAACTGCACAAGTTACAAATTGAGACTGACACTAAAAGAACACCTCTGAAAATTACCTCATTTGTGCCGACCAGATGGAATTCGGAGTTCATCATGATTAAACGTTTTCTAGAGCTGTACAACTTTATACAGGTCATTATGTCGGATCAAGATCGCTCCTCGGAAATGACTAAATTGGAAGAAAAAAGATATTTGGAGGAAGTCGTCAAGCTACTGAAGTAACTGAGGATTTGAGCGGTGTAAATTATGCCGCAGTAAGTCGGGTGTTGCCTATAATAAACTGTCTCAACAATTGCATCACTGCTATGAAGCCACTATCATCAGTTGGAATGAACCTCCAAGCATCTTTGTTAAAGGAAATCCAATCCCGTTTTGAGGCTACCGAATCTCACCTATTTATGGACCAAGTATGTTTCTGGATCCCCGATTTAAAGATGTTCATTTCAAGACTGCTGATGAGCGTAACGCTGCCTTGGAATTAATTATCGACATGGTCCTTTCTCCAGTTGAAGGATCTGACGAGGAAGATTTTATTGGCGAGGAGCAGTCAGGGAAGGTCCCTACCGATATCGGAGTATGGAGTTACCACGAAGGCATGGTTCAGCGCCACAACAATAGGAGGGTAACAATACGAACACCAAACTCCGTTAGGAAGGAAATTGATATGTTTATGAAGAGCGGAATCGAGCCAATGACGTGTGATATTTTTCAATACTGGGAGGAGCAGCAGAGTACATTTCCATTTTTGTACCAAGCGGCAGTAAAACTTCTACCAAGGATTGCAACCTCGGTGCCGCCAGTGTTTTTTTTCGAAAACGGAAAATTTTAAGCGAGTCTCGAATTAGTCTAGATCCTAAAAGAGTAAACCGGATAATTTTCCTCCATAATATAGATATTTCTGTATTCAAAAACGCTTAATAAACACAGGATGCCAGTAACGTCATTTTTAATATGTAGTTTTATTTTTATCGTATATCGGATCCGATATCGATAATCCGAATCCGATATCGATATTTTGAGAAACCGATATCGATAATATCGAAAAATAGGACTTCTTCACAGCACTAAATGATAGGGTAACAAGAGCGCTCACCGCGAACTGCGGCGAAGTCTGTATGTCCTGACCGGGAGATCTGTATCAACGCAGCAAAGACCCAGATCATCCTCATTTGTTCCGCCTGAATATTGTAAAACAAGCCAAAACAACATAACGGTGGAATGGTGCAATTCAGCTGTCTATCTTGGCGTTTTCCTAACGCTGATTTTCAGAGAGCAGGTTGACAAAACTGCCACAAAGGGTAACATTCTGTTGATGCTACGATACGCGTTGATGAACAGAAGGTCTACATTATCCCAAAGCAAGCTGTCAAGCACAGCCAATTTGTACATTCCCGGTTATCGAATACCAGTCTGGGACAGTTGAGCTAACAACAAATCACCGGAAACTCAAACGTGTTCAAAAATAAGTTCTCAGGACGATCATGAATACCTCACCGAGGACAACTGAAGTCTACCGTATGACCGAGATAAGGATGCACGAAGAAAGTTTCAGTGAGTCTATCAATCGTTACAGAGCACACTGCCTGAAATCGAGTCACCAGATCACCCAGGATCTGGTTCACCACCTTTAGGCTTTTCAAAATGTAGTTGTAGTTGTAGTTTATTTAAGTTCAATCAATCAATAAGGCAATCACATTTTAAATTTAAAAATCAAAACTTATAAGGGCCTGTTTACAATCCACGTAGACCCATTTTTGGAAATACCAGACCCTCCTCCTACTCTCGTTATACTCCTCACCCAGAAAAGTCTACGCGGTTTATGAATAGTCCCTAATGCCCCTAATTTAATCTTAAACTGAAATGCCTGTATACCTGAGAGACCTGCGTAAAATTAATAAATTACAATTACTACTACTAAACACATTTCGACTCGGCTGTCTTCGAACGAAACGATCAATTTCAAAACCAAAATTTTGCGCGTGAAACAAATTCTAACCAATTAGAAGAAGCGAAATTCCATGCTTGTCATAGACCCTCACATAACTTCAATTCACGCAAATCGTTAGCCGCAATCTTGATCCAAGCCGAGTGAAAAGGCGTTTTTTATAAAACAAAATTAGATCAACTTATTTCTTCAGGCCGGAGTGTGTCACCGATTTTCGCTGGATAGCCGGCAGTAGGTTGGGAAGCAACAAGCGGCGAACGGGCGGTGCTGTCGCCACCCCGCAAGAGCAAGAGTAGGCGGCCGAAGAAAAGCAAAGCACTAGCGCTGCTGGAGAGCAACTGCAGCAACAGCGCAGTAACAAAAAAATGATATTCCTCCCTCGGGTTCGGCACGGACCCAAAACCGAAGAGCACATGACGCATGTTTCTGTGATTATTGGTCAAAACGGACGTTTTCCCCGATGTAAATTACCGGAAAATGCAAGGGTCGGTTCTAAATTATCCGTAAATGCACATTAGTACTTACCAATTTGAAGATATAATTAAAATTTAGTCAGTTTTCGGCTCCCGTTAGATTTTGCTTGCTGCGGTAGTTTTCTTTTCCTCACTCACTGACCGTGGATCGTCTACAAACGAACCTTCTCGGTGTTGAAAGAGAAAAAGAGAAGGCAATGCGGAATACCTTCTTGATGTGGTTTTGTGCAACCGAGAAGCCCGAGAGCAGAAAGAAAAGTGCGATGATGGAAACACAAGCTTCTGTCAAACTTGATATTTTTTTATTATTATTTGACGTTTGAATGAGAGACAGCATTATTCGAACCGGTAAAAACGGAAAGTATCGAGCTTTCGTGAGTGCCCGAGAATGAACGAAAAATAAGCTCGATCCATTTTTCGATCTCTATTTTCGTTTTAAATTTTTAAATATATCAGTGAAGTACACACAAAATAAAAACGATAGCGAAAACTATGTACTGTGGGATAACTACTTTATGGGATAACTTCGGTTACTCTGTGCGAACTCGCAGCCCGGCCACGCGCCACTCGAAAAACCGCTAACTTCTTCGGCACCTACCATCGATGGTAGGAAGCGATCTAAATGCGCACGGACTGCGCAAGTTTATTACCAGAATGTCGGCGGTATAAACTCTAGTCTAGTCCAATACTTTCTCGCTACCCGAATAAAAATTTCGCAGATTTACAATTGAATATATTGTAACCATACAATAGAATCTATAGTATGTACAATTATAAGTATTGTTCACAACGATAGGATGACAATAGGAGTTATTGTTACTAACAACGAACCTAGCGGCGCCAGTGTGTAGGTGGTGGGCGGACTGCTACTGGCACCCCAGTGGGTCTGGGTTCAATCCAGTCGACGTCGGTGGTTTTTCTGGAGGCGAAAAAATCTTGGGTCACGTCTTCGCCTTCGGAAGGGAAGTAAAGCCGTTGGTCCCGGTTCATAGTCATGAGTCGCCAAGCGGTAGGGTCCAGGTGGTGGAGTCGTCTCCTGGTGCCGGTGATTGTCACCATGTGAGGAAATAGGCCGACGGAAAATAAATAAGTAAAAAAAAACAATTGAACCTATTGTTAATTGGGACATCAACAATAGAAAAGGGGTTGTTATGTATCTTAACCATAGCAAAAATCATTATTTCGAACAAATTTTAGTCAATTACTATTAATTGTATTGTTTCACAATTGTTGAAAATACTAGCATATTGAGTGAATTGCTTAAGATCTATTGACAATGACAATATGCATTTTTTCTTTTACCTGATTCACGAACAACCAGATTCACGGTCGGAAACAGATTTTAGTCTTATTCAATATTATTGTGGCTGTAATTGTATGGTTATTTTTATCCGGGTAGTCTCGGACCGTCCGTTCGACATAATTGTCCTTACTGAGACATATAGCTCAATGAGATAACACTCTCTCCATAGCTACTTTGTGTTCGTCGTACAAGGTATGTTAGTTGGATCGAAGTGCACTATATAGCATGCAAAGAAATTACTCTGCTTTGAATCAACAAAATATTATGTTAGTATTCAAAACACGGTTTCTATTTCTAGCAATTCATAAAAAAATCCAAATCAATTCAAAATGTCATTCAAATCAAACCAATAAAATTATTTAAAGTAATCATCGCTGTGTGATATTAATTTAAATAATATTTAATTTAAAACAATGACATTTTTTTTAAAACTCAAATGATTAATTTATTGGGGAAGGTCCGTTAATTATGTCATGCAGTAAGGGGGGAAGGGGGGGGGGGGTTGGTAAAACGTGACAATCCATACAAAAAAATTATGGGCCATACAAAAAACGTGACAGAGGGGATATAAAAAGTCACTTTTTGCGTGACATAATTAATGGACGTTACCTCCCGTTATAAGAAAATATTTTTTCACCCCTGCAAAACCTCTCTGTTTTTTTAAATCAACAAATGATTTGTTGCTATTCAAGCCTAAGGTTTTTATTAGTTTCAATTCATAAGAAAGTTCTAAATCAATTCAAAATTGTATTCAAAATCAAATCAATAAAAAATTTCAGGTAATCACTGTGTGATATTAATGTAAATAATATTTGATTTATAACAATCAAATTTATTTTAGTTTAAAGTGGTTAATTTATTGTTTTAGCAAAATATTTTTATGAGCGCACATTTCATACTGTCAGCTCAAGCCGAGCAGCCTCATATTGATATTGTTAAAAAATGATCAATGCTGACGATATGGCAATTCACTATCCCTGCCTCTGCTTTTCTAATCTAAGTTTAAACATAATCAATTTTAATTTTAAAACAGATTATCAACGAGTTATTTCTTGGCAGATAACTGGCAAACCAGTTGACCTGTATCAGTATCAGTATCATAAATGTTTTTATTTTAACACCTGTTTAGTTTGTTGAAGAAAACATTTGGTTTAGAACAATAAAGCACGACGTTCAGTTCTATAGAGCATGAAGTTTTATTTCAACTCAAAGGATTGATTAGTTCATTGGTCCATATTCAAACCAAAATTTTAGTAAAATTGATTCCTATTTTGTATTGGTATAACTACATTTTGCTTTTGCGTGAGATATGTGATAGGTTTTTGGTGGAGGTGTTTTGATCGCTGTACGTTACGGCCTCGAATCGCATACCGTTGAAGATGAATCTTGGAAATCGGAGGAGCAAGTTCAGATCTCGTTGAATCTCAAGGATCGTACCCTGTGCCTATGTGCCGTTTACTGTTCTTCTGATTGAGTGAGTGACGATGACCTCCCTGGGTGTCAAATGGCGGCGTGGATCCAACTGCTTCCTTTATCCCGACCCTTCCAAATCGCGCATCCATGAGAGGTCGGTTTTAATGCTTGATCATTATTGTTTCGTTGCATCCTTACGCCAGATTAACGATAGTGTGAATGAAAATGAACGATATCTAAATCTTTGCTTTATGAATAACGACACTCCACCAATCATCACAAGTAAACCAGATGCCTCACCATCCACCACTTTTTCTCATTCTCGTTACTAGTTCACCGATCGAACCAGCTATTGAACCACCTCGAGGTGCTTAGCAGTATTAGCTGGAATAAAACCCTTGACATGAACGACCTCGTTAACGCCACTACCATAGTCTATAACATCTTTGCTAGTTGATCGACAGGCACTTTCCAAAGAAAGTCTATCCAGCTTCACAAAAAGTACCATGTTAGACAGATGTCCTATAGGCAGGCTGAAATCGAAAAAAAGAGCGGCTTTACGTAGTTTTTTTCGAAAAACCAGTCGATAGCGTTACGGAAACATTACGTGACGCTCAAATCGGCTTTCTCGGCCCACCAACGCAACCTCCATAGAAAGTATAATCCTAAAGGGTCACCCACAATAGATACGTTTGCGCTCCGTTGACGTAAATTTGACAAAAAATCTATGGGAAAACTGTCAAATTCACGCAAACGCATCCGCAACGTACACGCAAAAAAATACGTAGTTATTCCAATTCAAACTAGGAATCAATTCAACTAAAATTTTGGTTTAAATATGGACCAATAAAACTGACGAACTAATTCAACAAAACCTTTGAGTTGAAATAAAACTTCATGCTTTATAGAATTGAACATCATGTTTTATTGCTCAAAACAAAATGTTTTCTTAAACCAACTAAACGCATTAGTTGAAATAATAAACACCGATGAACTAATACAACAAAACCATTGAATTGAAATAAAATCTCATGCTTTATAGAATTAAACTGAGGGTTTTGTTGTTTGAAACAAAAATATTTTTTTAAGCAACTAAGCGCATTTCTTGAATTAATAAACATTGATGAATTAATACAACAAAACCATTGAATTGAAATAATAATTCATGATTTATTGAAATAAATGAAGTGTTTATTTGTTCAAATTATTTATGTATTCTCACTGTTGCCGCTGGGCGCACTGACGCAGGATAGCGTTCCGCAGTGTTACCCGATTGGACTACGGCGACGGCTGTCAACGGTGTAAGCGATAGATGACAAAGGATAGTACAGGGAATGAGTGGGAAAAAAACCCATTGTTTTCGAAGATAACAGAGTGGTTAGTTTCTGATCGTTGAACTTAGAAGTTGGACCTTAAATTAGTGCTTAATGTTAATTTCATCGAATAATTAAAATATCCACAAACACAGTAAGTTGTTCACTTAAAATCTAGCTGTAATGTTAGAACCGATTGAAAACTTTAAATTTTATTACAGTTAAACACAAAGACAGACTAAACAACAAGCAGGGCATTCATATAAAGAACACCGAAAGTGTAAGTGAACAAAGACCGAATTTAATAATAAAATGTTTAATAAATTACATTTGCAGTTTAAAGCTGCACTTAACCACAATTTGGTTGTTTTGTGAGCTGCTGAGAACCCGGTGTTAATAGTTTCGCCCCGCAACATCCTTTAAAACTTTCGTCTTCGAAATGAGCTTGAGTCGCTCGAATCAGACCATCGCCAATGACGAGTCATCTCGCACGCCGGACATGAATCATTCGGGAGGCTGTGTTAACTGCTCGCGCCCCGTAACCTACGATAATTTTGTCCAGTGTGACCAGTGCGATAGCTGGTGGCACATGCGCTGTGCGGGAGTGACGGAGTCGGTCGCAGAACGAGCATGGACTTGCAAAAATTGTATGCCGGTGAGTGTAACCTCACAATCTAGTGGGAGGTCGGCTCGTATTGCCCTGAGGCTACGGAAACTGGAAGAAGAGCGTGAATTACAGAAGCGCACGTTGGAGGCAGAGAAAAAAGCCATCGAGTTGGACCGAAAGATGATGCAGGAAAAATACAATCTGCTCGAACAGCTGGAGGAAGAAAGGAGAATGGGAGCAACCACAGCCGCGTGAGTCGTCGTGCCAGCTTGGATCGAGTGACGCGTTGGGTGAGCCGCCATTCATCGGAAGGTGCTGTAGGAGGAATTCCCGCTGGGGAAGTGCTTGAAGGAGTAGTGCTCACTGAGGGAGTAACCTCTGCAGGAACGTTTGAAGTAGGAGCATCATCGGCCATGGAGCAAGGTGCGCGTTCGACAGCGATGGGAAATTATTCAGCCCAGCAGAGACAACAAATTCATCCACCAGCGGATCGACAACACATCGAAGTGATCCAGCAAAGCAGTACAGGCGCAATTCCGAAAACCGGTCCGAAGATTTCCGAACGGTTCGTAGAAGGTAACATGAGACATCGGTCCGGTATCCCTATCCCCTCTGCACCCCCCGTAATGCCATCAGGTAAGCCACCACATAACCATACGGTTGATGCAAATGTTGCTCAACCGAGCCTGAACTTATGTCAAGAGAAGCTAGAGAATTTAGGGCCAATTAGTCCTCTTTACCCAGCTCAAACAAACCTACTTGGGAGTAAGCCTGTTACACAAGGCTATTATGCTCCAACCGTTCCTCTCCCTTCACTTTTGGAGAGGAATCAAACTCAATGGGCCTCAAGGGCGGATCATAATCCCAACCTTAACGAGATGCAACCAAATGCTCCCACTCTTCCGGCAACCAGTATGCCGACGACAAGTGTACCTCCCACTTATTTGGTACCACATGTGCCACATTGTTGTACCTTCCCCTCGCAGTTAGCCGCACGACAGATTATGCCTCGCGATTTGCCCCCTTTCGCCGGTGATCCCGCGGACTGGCCAATCTTTATAAGTGCTTGTGTGAACTCAAACGTCGCGTGTGGTTATTCAAGTGTCGAAAATCTAACCAGGCTGCAACGGTGTCTGAAAGGTGCAGCGTATGAAGCAGTCAGAAGCCGTCTCATGCTCCCGGAATCAGTTCCACAAGTGATCAACACTCTTCAGCTCCTCTACGGACGTCCAGAACTACTGATTGGTGCGTTGCTAGATAAGGTGCGGTCGACTCCAGCACCGAAGGCGGAACGTCTCGAAACCCTCATCGAATTTGGAATGGCGGTGCAAAGCTTGTGTGATCACCTAGAAGCAGCGGGACAGCAGTCGCATCTGACGAATCCGTGTTTGTTAATGGAGCTGGTGGAAAAGTTGCCCGCACATGTGAAGATGGAGTGGGCAAATTTCATGCAGCGGTATGCGGAAGTGAATCTGAAGACCTTCGGAGAATTCATGAACGGCGTTGTGATTTCAGCAAGCAAAGTGACCCAGTACACCGGAGGTTTCTGGAAAAGGTGCGGATAGGATGAAGGCGAAAAACAAGGGGACAATCAACACACACGTAGGTAAGCATGAGCTGCCGAAAGAGGAAGATAAGCTGTGTAGTGTTTGTAAAGGGAAAGGACATCGCGTTCGGGACTGTGATAGCTTCAAAGCGCTCTCCGTCGATAATCGTTGGAAGACAGCGCAAACTAATGAACTTTGTCGCAGCTGCTTAAATGCGCACGGCAGAAGGAGTTGTCGCAATGCTACCCAGTGTGGAATCAATGGATGCACGTTTCGCCATCACCCGCTACTGCATTCGAATCGCAGTAATCAACCGAACTGTGGACCGAAAACGCCGAACATGGAATCTGCTGGAAATCATGCGCATCGAATGCCAAATCAATCGCTTCTATTTCGCATTATTCCCGTTACGCTTTACGGGCCAAAGAAAACGGTCAAAGCATTCGCCTTTCTGGATGATGGGTCATCCCTCACGCTCGTGGAAGAGGAGCTCGCGAACAAGATCGGTGTCAGTGGAAAATCAGCACCACTGTGCCTAACCTGGACGGGCAATGTGTCTAGAATCGAAGCAGACTCGAAACAGCTACAGCTCGAGGTATCAGGACTTAACGATGGAAAGCATCACACGCTAGACGATGTTCGCACCGTGAAGAAACTCGCTCTGCCTGGACAAACACTGCGAATCAACAACGTTGCGGACAAATTCAAGCACCTCAGAGGCCTACCAATTTCCGGCTACGAAAACGCAGTCCCTCAGTTGCTGATCGGTGTTAATAATGTTCGATTTACCATTCCGTTGAAGGTGAGAGAGGGTGACATCAACGAACCGGTCGCCATGAAGACTCGTCTTGGCTGGTGCGTATACGGAGGTAGTGGCTCTCCCTTGTCACATACCCTCAATTTTCACGCTTGTGATTGCGACCATGACCGTGTCTTGCATGAATTGGTGAAAGATTATTTCTCCCTCGAGGATGTCGGTACCAAACCGGTATCTGAATTGCTCTCTGCCGAAGATAGAAGAGCCCAGCAAATTCTTGAGAAGACCACTGTACGCGTTGGCGATCGATTTGAGACCGGATTGTTGTGGAAGTACGATGAAATTGAACTTCCGGATAGCTACGGAATGGCTTTACGAAGACTGGAATGCCTGGAGCGTCGGATGGAGAGGAATCCGTTGTTGAAGGAAAATATTCACCGGCAGATAGGAGAATACGAGCTGAAGGGCTACGCACACCGAGCCAGAAAGGACGAACTGAAGACAGCGAATCCCAAACGGGTCTGGTACTTACCACTTGGAGCGGTAACGAATCCGAAGAAACCAGAGAAGATACGTCTCATCTGGGATGCCGCCGCAACAGTCAACGGGATTTCTCAAATTCAATGCTTCTCAAAGGTCCGGATCAACTTACGTCGTTACCCGCCGTGTTGTCAAGATTCCGTCAGTACGCAGTGGCAGCCACCGCCGATATTAAGGAGATGTTCCATCAAATTTTGATAAGTGGAACGGATCGATATTCGCTGTGTTTCCTATTTCGTGAGGATCCGACAGCTCTACCGGAGGTCTACGTCATGGATGTGGCCACATTTGGAGCTACCTGCTCCCCAACATCGGCGCAGTATGTCAAAAATAGAAACGCCACAGAATTCGCCGGCGATTTTCCGAGAGCCGTAGAAGGAATCATATCTAATCACTACGTCGACGATTACCTAGACAGTTTCGGCACGGAAGCAGAAGCAGCTGAGATAGCGGAGCAAGTAAAGCTGATCCATAGCAGAGGAGGTTTCCAGTTGCGAAACTGGCAATCGAATAGTAGATACGTGGAACAGCGCTTGGGATATGATACGGATGCTAGCACCCGACACCTATTTCTGGACAAAAAGTACGGCATACGGACGAGTGCTTGGCATGCTATGGCTGACGGATGAAGACGCTCTAAGCTATTGCGCCCAACTCAAAAACGATGTACAGCAATTCGTGAACAGTGATGATCGCCCTACCAAAAGGCAAGTCTTGCGATGCTTGATGAGCTTCTTCGATCCGCTTGGGCTGTTAAGCTTTCTCATGGTCCATGGAAAGATACTGCTGCAAGATATTTGGCGCGCTGGGATACAGTGGGATCAAGAGATAAACGAAGATCATTGGGAACGTTGGCGGAGCTGGACGGTCCTGCTAAAACAAATATCGACCATAAAGATCCCCCGATGCTATTTCCCACACGCCACCACGCAGAGCTATCGTCAACTACAATTGCACGTGTTTGTGGACGCAAGCGAAGTGGCATACGCAGCAGTGGCGTATTTTCGAGTTATTAACGACGACGGAATGCCACGATGTGCGTTGGTGACAGCGAAAACGAAGGTGGCGCCGCTGAAACCTCTTTCAATACCGCGAATGGAGTTGCAGGCTGCCACGCTCGGGACCCGCTTAATGCGCTTCATTCTGGAATCCCATACAGTGAACGTCACCGAGCGATATTTGTGGTCAGACTCATCGACGGTGCTCGCTTGGTTGAGAGCAGATCCCCGGTTGTACAAACAATATGTTTCCTGCAGGATTGGCGAAATATTGGAGCAGACTGAGGTGAACGAGTGGCGGTGGGTACCGTCAAAGCAGAATCCAGCAGATCATGCCACCAAATGGGGAAGCGGCCCATCCCTGGAAGTAGGAGGAGTCTGGTTTCAAGGACCATCATTTCTACAGAAACTCGAGGAAGAGTGGCTGAACCAGAAAATTCCCCAAAAGAACGTCGAGGAAGAGTTACGTGTCTGTAACGTTCACGCCGAAACCGCAGTACCCCTATCAGTAGTGGATTGCGAACGTTTCTCCAAATGGGAACGCCTACATCGAGCAACGGCATATGTGCATCGGTACATGGGTAATCTAAAGCGGAAGATTTACGGTGAAGAGAAGAATACTGGTTACCTCACTCAAAAGGAGCTACGACAGGCAGAAACCACCTTGATTCGGATGGCACAATGGCAGGCTTACCCTGGAGAACTTGCGATGCTTTCAAGCAACCAAAATTCATCGTGCATACCGAAGGAAGGCCTGAGCAAGCACTGTGCATTATATCAACTGACGCCGTTTGTTGACGATTTCGGAGTTTTAAGAGTGGACGGGCGAATACAAGCAGCTGAAAATGTGGATAATGACGCAAAATTTCCAGCGATCCTTCCCAGATATCATCGGGTGACGTTTCTGATCGTGGACGCCTTTCATCGAAAGTTTCTGCACGCCAACTCAGAAACCGTAGTAAATGAAATACGGCAGCGGTATCATGTGTCTCGACTCAGAACAGTTGTTCGGAGAATCGTCAATGGGTGTACCATTTGCAAAGTACGCAAAGCTGTTCCTCAAGTACCGAAGATGGCTTCACTTCCTCCCGCCCGCCTAGCTTCTTTTGCCAGACCATTTACCTATGTTGGCCTGGATTTGTTTGGACCCTTGTTGGTGAAGGTGGGCCGAAGCACCGCAAAAAGGTGGATAGCGCTGTTCACTTGTCTCACTGTTCGAGCAGTGCATTGCGAGGTGGTGCACAGTTTGTCAACGGATTCTTGCATTAAGAGCATTCGTCGCTTCGTGGGTCGTCGTGGAGCTCCAGCCGAAATCCACACGGATAACGGCACAAATTTCCATGGCGCGGAGCGGGTGCTGATGAGACAGGTTCAGCTAGGTCTTGCCGCAACCCTGACTAATACAACAACAAGATGGCTCTTCATTCCTCCCTCGTCGCCCCACATGGGGGTGCATGGGAACGTATGGTACGTTCCGTCAAACAGGCGATGATGGGTGCCTACAACAATGACCGGAAGCTTGACGACGAATCCCTGAACACGTTGGTAATCGAAGCAGAGTCGATCGTCAACAGTCGCCCACTCACGTACCTGCCTCTGGACGCGGAGGAAAGCGAAGCACTGACTCCAAACCATTTCCTGCTAGGAAGCTCGAGTGGCGTTCGACAACCGGTGGCAGAGCCGATCGATAGCTCGTTAGCTATGAAGAACTCCTGGAACATGATCAACCATCAACTTGACTGTTTTTGGAGGCGATGGATTCGAGAGATGCTGCCAACCCTAACCCGGAGAACGAAATGGTTCGGGAAGTGAAGGCAATCGCTACCGGTGACCTGGTGCTGATTGCGGAGGACGACAAGAGGAATAGTTGGATTAGAGGACGGGTGATGGAGGTTGTACCTGGGGGTGACGGAAGAATCCGTCAGGCTGTCGTGAGAACTGCGAGGGGATTGTTGCGTAGGCCCGTCGCAAAACTGGCTATCCTGGACCTAGATGGTGGTAAAACTGGGACCGGTGGCCAGTGTTACGGGGGATGATGTTGCCGCTGGGCGCACTGACGCAGGATAGCGTTCCGCAGTGTTACCCGATTGGACTACGGCGACGGCTGTCAACGGTGTAAGCGATAGATGACAAAGGATAGTACAGGGAATGAGTGGGAAAAAAACCCATTGTTTTCGAAGATAACAGAGTGGTTAGTTTCTGATCGTTGAACTTAGAAGTTGGACCTTAAATTAGTGCTTAATGTTAATTTCATCGAATAATTAAAATATCCACAAACACAGTAAGTTGTTCACTAAAATCTAGTTGTAATGTTAGAACCGATTGAAAACTTTAAATTTTATTACAGTTAAACACAAAGACAGACTAAAACAACAAAGCAGGGCATTCATATAAAGAACACCGAAAGTGTAAGTGAACAAAGACCGAATTTAATAATAAAATGTTTAATAAATTACATTTGCAGTTTAAAGCTGCACTTAACCACAATTTGGTTGTTTTGTGAGCTGCTGAGAACCCGGTGTT
>JASCZW010013997.1:0-24064 GCA_034211315.2 Aedes japonicus | reverse complement strand
AATGCATTGCCACATATTAATAGGCTCCACTGGCAGACATCAAGGTTAACATGATCGAAGACTAATGAATGAAGATTTGTCGCTCTGTACGGGGAATGAAACATCCGAACAGCCTATCGTGGCCTGGTGCCGCACTTTAGCATTAAAGAGCAAACTTTCGATAAGAGGCTAAAGCCCCTGAGTCATGGTCTCTACACTGAAAAATTACGAGAAATCGATCACATTGTTGTTTCTGCATTGATTGTACTTTAGTATTGTGCTTTCACTCGTAGGGGCCACATGCAACTGTCAAAAGACTGAGATTTGCTCAACATAGAAAGAACATCTGTCTATCAATGTTTGTTCACACAGAAAGAATCAAGTCTCATGGTTGCATTGCTGCCTGACAGATTTACTTATCAGCCTGTACTCACTGAAATATAAAGGACCATGAGATTGTTCGACATAGTCTGATCCTGAATTTTGGGAAGAAGTCTCGCGGCTTGCCATGCTTCACTCGTGAGTAGTTGTTTACGCCGAGGTTCCACTTGACAGCTGCCTTAATTCTCATCTGGGATAGCGATAATCCTGCAGCAAAGAACACGAGAATCATCGAAGAGAAGACTGATTGGATGTTCTTCATGAAATTTTGTGCATTGAACAAAAAGGCGTAATGATTAGATGACAGCTAATATGAATCATGCTCAGTACATTACATGGACATTTTAAAACTTACGAACAGTCCATGTTTTAGCTTTAAACGAGTGAAAACTACTACGAAAATAAATTTCAGTGTATGTCTCGTAAGGTAAAGGAGTTTTGCATTTATCATATACTTACTGGAGGTATCTAAATACGCACGATGGTTACTACAGTAGTTTATAGCTCCTTGAAATGGCATAAAGATGAGATGATTATCACAATAACAAAATAATGTATCGCAGCATTAATACACACAAAATCTCAAAACAAAAAAAGGGATCTGCACCATACTTACCCTGTTCACATCTGTGTTTTACTGATTTAGTCTCCATCTGCCAAATGGACGAGGAATAACTAGACGATAAGATGTATGCCTCTGTTTTATTTCACTTTCAGCATCATAACGACGAAGAGGAGAGCTGGAATTAAAAAGTCTGAATCTTTATAACTGAAACTCTAATGCCATTTCAGTATAAATATCAAAATGAAATCGCATCATCAGATTGCATGAAGTACAGCTCAGCCCATGCTTCTTCACTATCGTCTACTTTTTCAGCGCTTTCCGAAAGCGCAATACACCATTTCATAATTTTACAAAGATTTACCACTTCAATGGCCAAGATGATGGCAGTAATTTTGCTTCATGCCATTGTCATTGTTTAATATCTAAATTTCGCTTAATTCCAGTTCGAGTTCGGTGAAACTTTCGCTGCCTTCAAAAACTGGAGTTTCCACTCAACTTTATGTTTGTTTGTATTGCGGGTGATCATTTCACCACAGCAATGATGAGCTGATTTCCCGCGTTCGATTGTCACCAGCGCGCATTTGCAGAAACAGAACGAGCGCGGGAGGCGTGCCCAGCGAGGAGACGACGCTGGCTGGTTGGCTGTGCTCGCATGCATATGTGATAACACTGTCGCTGCCGCGAATGCAGGATTTATTAATAGTGGCGGACGCGCATGAATCAGCGTTGATCGCCGAGGTTTGTCAGCCACACGACAGTCGCTACAGGTATAATGGACTTGCCTTATTTCGGCTGCTGAGCATCAACATACACTATGCCAGTTTACGGCACAACATCCATCTATCGAAGCAAGCTGGATTAGCCAAACCACATCACACAAAATCGCTCCACATATACTGCCAGAACGATTACCTTCCTTCATCATTCTCGCTTGCAGCTGCCATTATCATTATCGGCATGTCATCGGGGCGAGAACTTACCGTGGTAGACTGACTGAATATTCTCGCATGTAATATTATCTGTGTCCGTCGGCTGTCCACATACGCCGATCCAATTGCCGCTGCAGCCTCATTACACTTCGCTTGTGGAGGGATGAATAAATCACTTCAGTTAAACCAGAATAAACTGACGATTGATATAGGTCAGCAGCCAGGCCAATACTGCCAGCAGGACCGTCTGGAGAAAATGAACACATCGGGGAATAAAGGACAATGAAAATGATCAAGATGACAGATGATGGTGATGAGAAGGTTACTGTTTCCCGACTGGTTTCCAGGCAGTAGGTAATATGCGGTAAATGATGTAGCATAATGGAGGTCCTTCGTTGTCGATTCCGAGAAGGCGCAGAATGAAATAGTCATTTCACATGCACGTTATCACGTTGCCGGCAGGAGTCCTTCGGCAGAAGCACAAAGGTAGCCTGCATGATATGATGATAGTGTTCGAACCGAGCTTGTTTATTTATCCACGGGGAAGGCAGCATAATATTACCTTCACAGAAAAGAGAGAGGGAGGGCATTACGGATCGATGGGGGCTTGTCAACCGAGTTGAGCTCAGAACACTGGTGCTTCAGTCAATTAACGAGAGTGATGATAGAGGGAAAGCCTTCCACGGCGCTATTCGACAGTGTCATACATCGGTACGGTGCTGCCTGGCTAAATACAGGCGTTCCGAAAAGAAAAGAACCTATTTGATTGCCGTCTGTAATGATCGACTGCGGACTGAACAGTCATGCTGATTGGAACATCTCGGAAAGCATTCTGTTCTCTTTATTCATAACACGTAACATTGCCTAAGAAACACTGACACTGTCCAGCATATACATGGCTGATCATCCGCTCAAAATTAAATTCAGCATACTTCAGTACACACAGGCAACACAGAAAGACTGAATTAATAGACTGCGTTCATTCAGGCGCATTCTAATGAAATCCAAATTTCCAGAAATCAGGAATTGACTGAATCCAGATATCTCGAGTACCAATGCAACTGATCTTTGTAAACAGCTAGTGAAGTATTAAACGTTGCCCTGTTTCATGCGAAGTTGAAGGTTACAAAGAATACTTGTTAATTGGGGCCAGAGGGTGCTGAGAGCTTCTGGAGAAATTTACGTTTGAATCTTTCCCTATCATACAAACTGTAGATAGCCTGCTTGGAAAAGTACTGAGATATGGAAATTTCATGATATCGATTAATCAACAAAATATAATATAAACTGAAGTTGTTTAGCGATGTTTCTATGAACAGTTACATAAATTCTTCAAATTTTAATACCTACTGGCCAAAAACAGTTGATCAAGGTCACACGTCATTGATAGTCAAATGCACCGGTTACTATTAAATTGCATGTTTTAGCCATCTGAATATTTCCTGAAAATCGCAGTTCCATCCAGACGGCAGCCGAATTGAGAACAAGAAAATAGACTGCGGCGTATCTTCACGAAAACATTGAGCTTGACTCGCGCAGGCGCGTTCATCCAGTTTTCCTGCCCATGTCTGTTACATCACACATGTGTATGACGAACGCTGACGCAAGCAGACTTCAGATCTGACATGCAAATCTTGAGGTTACATTACATGGTTTCCTCACTTGAACGTTTTCACGGTGAAATAATTTGGTCGGTTGCTGCCTGATCTGTCAGCCCTGTACAATGCCAATTCCATGACAGAAAAAATTAATTTGGTCAGCTCGTTGTTGTTATATGTAATTATAATTTCGCTATACAATAATATTGGCATGTTGAATTGTTATCTGGCTTAAATTTACATGAAATATCCCATTATTCTCTCTGGAAATCTAGCATCTTCATGTTAGATACCATACCAATGTCTTCACTTGTTATCCATGATGCTACATTACAAAATATCTTTTAAAATATAAATGAATATAAACGTATTGTATCTGTCAAGTTTGAAGCGGCCTAGATTTCAGGTTTTATATATCTGACAAATGAACGAGCTAAATAATTTTTCAAATGCTGCACCGATGATTACTTATTAGTGTCTGTTCCATATCATAAACATAACATAGACAAGACGTAGTGCATTATATAGCTGAACAGACACAGTTTGGTAAAACGTTCTTCTTCATGATGATTGTTGTACAAGACGGGGGAAATAACGGGAAGTAGATACGCCAATACCTGGAGTTGGTTTAAGATGCTGGCGCGAAGGGTTACTACAACGCATGGTACAAAGAGTATGCGGATTCGTTTTATTCTCATTTTTTTCCTACGAAATAAGCTAATAACATCAAGACCTTTTTGTTGGTATTTCAATTTGTTTACATAACCCGTGTTGCTTGGGGGTGTCCACAGTTAAATTGGTGCTCAACCTGTAGTATCTCACTTACCAAAATTTTGAGTGTAATGACTTACATATCTGCGAGCTACTGTGAAATGTGGCATAACAGTGCGAGTAACATTTACACACGCACTTCGACAAACCACAATGAAAACAGAATATCACGGGCATACACAGTCGCCGAAGAGCGATTTCAATGGGACGACAAACACACGTAAAGCGGACTTCCAACAGTTCCGGCAAGGTGACTGTGCGAAAGGCCTGATTGCTCCAGCTCAGAGTATCTTACTCAAGAAATCATGATTTGGGCAGGATTTGCCCGTGTCATAACAAATTACGGTCATAGAATGAACGTCGTCAGTTTGTCAACACATCGTTCCTGCCAATTTATCGATTCTGTCACTGATGCGTGGCATTACACGAATGGCACTTGCAGCCGAATCTCATCACTACAGCAACCGGTGTCATTGCGCTAAAATGAAGACGAACTTTAGCATCCTAAAGCCGTCATAGCAGGACGTTGAATTGCTGATGAAATGTCAACTAGCGTTGTACTTCCATGCGGTTAAGAAAGAAAGTCTGGCCACGAAGAAATGCAGTGAAGAAACATCAAAACCAAGATTATGTTATCGCCCTGAATATTTACCGGTTGGGAGATTCCAGGTTCAGAGCAGTTATGGCTGATTGCATTTAATTTAGTAGTTCCAACATACCACATATGTTGAACTTAACGAAGACAATGGAAATAGCAAGTTTGTAGGAATAGCAACTTGCTAAAGACAATTATTTTCTATAAAGATTGACTACGGTAGAACTAATTGATTTCAAACTAGATGTGTCTCCAAAATGGTTTTGACATTACTTTGTTTCTCTGAGAAAAGGATCTTTCCAAAATACAAATATAGAAGTTGTTTAATTCATTACTTTTTGTTGAATACTGTTCTTAAAATATAGCTTATCATTCAAAGTTATATCTGTAAAACATGCGTTTTCTTTGAACTGATGAAAAATTCACAAAATCATGAAATTTTTCAACTTGCCCACTGGGTAGGACCTGACATGTTTTCGTTGTTAATTTCAACTTTCAACAATAAATATACCAGCCTAAGCAAAATACCTAGAATGAAAATTAGCCTTCCATTTATCAACTACCTTATCTGACAGATACGTGTGTATCTGTCTACATGCAGAGACTTCACGTGTACTATCTGACTGAGTACATTGAGTCAGTCGAGCATTAGTACGAGACACTGAATAAGTCTGCATTGTAGACGAAATACGCGTATCTGGTATCTGTCAAGACATGATAAAGGTAGCTGGAGCAAATAGAAAATAATATCCATTCTTCCATTTCTAGTTACAGGTATTCCACTAGCTCAACTTCCAGATTCAAAATTTGCGCATCTTCATTTTATTCGAAGAGGATTATCCTAAGAATTGAAAATCCGTGCTAGAATAAGAAAGGATTTGTAGGAGCAAACTAACTGTTAATATAGTTTCGAATCCAATTACATATTAAAGTACCATGTATTCCAGTCTTGAATGACCATATAAATGAAATCTGACGTCCATCAGGTCATATTTCTCTGATATTTCAACTTTTTAAATACAAATTATCGTTATTCCTCAACTTAATTAAAGCATGACGGTTGCACATGCGTGAGTTATTGATTGTCTATCTCATTCTGCCGAGTCTGTAATTTGCGTTTTCTACTCTTCGTTTTAAAGGATTGTGCAGAATCGTTTGATAGGAAATATCATACTATCCATTATACGTTATACTAGGCTGCTATTTATCGGTGGTGTTCATGAAAATTTTAAATATTTAAAACATTATTTTCATTATTTTGTTGGGGTAAATAAATATCTAGTTTTTCACGGTTAACTAAATGAGAAGAGCATTTGTATAGTGTTCTCAATTTTACCATTTATATGAATATTCATGTAGTTGAAAAGAGTCATTAACTTGTTTCAGCTTTGATTGTTTTCACTGATTGAAATTAACCTAAAATAAAGGGATCTTTCCGTTTTTCATCTACTACAAATAAATATATTAGCCATCGAAAGAGAACTACACTAATTTGATTAGTCAAAACATATCAAAGTTTGCAATTTTCAAAGAAAGGCACACAGAAACAGACTCCATACGAGAAATGCAACATTTGCAAATACCCGAAAATTGAGGAGGCATACTTCACAGTTAAAGAAGATGAGGGCAGTTTTTCGAGTGCTCAAAATCCCAGAAAGAAACGGAGGCAAGAGAATATCGCTCCTCAGTATGCGTGATCATTATCGCACACATGTGACACGGAATACCAATCCGTCTAACAGACAGATTTATAATGCCAGCACTAACGTCATCATCATAAATGGCATTTACAGCACTGAGCACCAACTGACATAGCAACTGAGAGCTGAAAGGACAACTGTCAGATATAGCTAATTTAGTTCCCGAGAATCACGCCTACTTCACATACACAATTTCGCATGTACAATGATATCGCGTTTGGATAAGGGCCTCCTACACTACAGTCATCGCGTTAAATTTCAGTTCCAGCAGGTATCAGTATTATCACGGTGCTGCCATTGCCATATAAATATAACAGTACATTCACTATTGACGCTTCGTTCATTCCAAAAATGTACAATGCGCCGTTGATTTCGTACTACCTTATGCATTCGCGACACACAAACGATTAATATACGTTGCTAAACTCACTGCGCATGAACCAGCATAACAAAATCCCGTATACTACGCACGCACTGATATGTGCCAGCCTTCACATTACGCGCGTTGTCTCTGGCTGTTCTCTATATTACTGGTCTCTTTCACTACACACTCATCAAACAAATCATACAGAGGCTTATATACGAACTTCAAAATCGCTATCAATCACGATTTCGGATTCTTCCGCGTCACACACACATTGCTGATGTAACTTCATTCGGGCAGTGGCGAGCTACAAAACAAAAAATGGGCCGACAGTCAATACATTTTGGGAGGAAATCGCTTCGTACCACTACGTTCAAAACACGGAGACTTTATCTCACTGCAGCTCTACGGTCACAATTGTTGACACTTGTCATGAAAACAACGCAGGCAATAAAAACACGTCCGTTTCAATACGTTTATCTCGTAGATTAGGTGATTTACTATTGATAAATGTACTAGTTCGTATATCTCCAAGAAGCCAGATTTTAGTCAACTGAATACAGAAATGGCACTGTATCTTATCACTGTATCAATAAAACTGCCACTTCCAAAATTGCACACAGCAGTTTTAGATTCCCACTTACCAATTTCATACATGGTCGAGCGGTTAAAAAATTATATATCTTTCTCGTTATTTGCCGCTCCCATCTCGAAATGGGTCATCTAATACACATAGTGCTGTGTGAACATCCCACAGCTGGAATTTGCATCAACTTCATCTGAATATTACGATTGCCGATGTACTTCACAGCTGTCAAACTCATTGTGTGATATCGTACATTTATGTTAAGATTTGCGATTTTCTGATATATTTAGCATTAAATAATATCTGGGGACAAATGTCAAAAATATGAAAACTGTTTGATATCAGTCATTCAAGTTCGTCATATGCGCATTTTACCGGTACGATTGATGAAAATCGTATTCGAAATATGAGTTTACAATAACAAAGCAAATCAAATGTGCGTTAAATTATCATTTTCTGAAAATGATGGAATTAATAATACTTAAAAGATCATCTGATTTCCAGTTCATTTCCAGATCCATGCTTGTAATCGTAAATCGAAGACCAATTCTTTTAGAATACATTATTGAATTCCATCATTTTTCAGAAAAAAATAATGATTAATTTAACGCACATTTTAGTTTTGATTTTGCTTTTGTTGTTGTAAACTCGCATAATTTCCGAGGTGCCTTGATTTTCAGCTCCAATCGTACCATTTACACTATAAATTTAAATGCGCATATGATTTGGAGCATCATACGCTGTGAAAAAAACTCAATTTGTTTTGAATATTTTGATATCAAACAAAAATTTCCGCAACACTACGACATTTATTCTAGATATTATTTAATGCTAAATGTATCAGAGAATCGCAGAAGCATTACAACATAAACCAAATACGATATCACTGTGAAGTTTGACAGCTGTGAGAAAGGTACATCCGTAACATATGATAAATCAGCAATTCCATCCCAAAAAGATGAAGTTGATTTTAGAATTTCGAAAATATTTTGTAGGTTTGTTCCTTTTACGAAAGTTCCAAATTTGAACTTTTCATGTTGTCATTAGGTTGACCCATTTCGAGATGGGGTGGCCAAATAACGAGAAAAAAATAGTATAGTTTTTAGCCACTCGACCGATTTTCAATTTTTATGATGCAAATAATTGAAAAATAATGAAAAATTAATTTAAGAAAAAGTAGGAATCTAAAACCTTATTATTTATATTAATTTTGGAAATGTGTAGTTTTTATTGATACAATTGATAAAATACAATTTAAATTGTTCTGTATTCAATTTAAAAACTAAAAATCTGGCTAATTAGCGGAATGTATACAATTTCACTTCCTGCAGTACATTTTATCAATAGTAAATCACCTAATCCTTTTGAGATCGCAGCAAGCCGTGCATTGAAACGGACGTGTTTTTTTTTTATTGCTGCGTTGTTTTCGCTAAACAAAAAATCAATCAATAATTCGTAATTAAACTTAAACTTACAGTGAAATCATAAAGTCTCCGCGTGTTTTGGGAAAGACGTAGTGAATACAAGCGATTTCCTCCCAAAATGTGTGTGTGTCGGTAGTATTTCCCCGTTTTTTTTTTTGTTTTTTTTTGTGCTTCGCACCCACACCCGAATGAGAAGTTACATCAGCTTAGTATTGTTTATTAGTGGTAGTATTGTGACACCCGGAGTCAAATTATTTTATTAGAGTGTTTTTCCGCTTTGAGACCAGGGAATCGATGATTATTAGCAGTTTTGAAGTTCGATATAAAGTCGCCTCATAGCGCGGATTTTGATTTTGACAGAGTGTGTAGTGAAAAAAGAAGACCAGTGCAATGTAGAAAACAGCCAAGACAACGCGCATGTGCGCGTGAAAGGCTGGCACATAATATCAGATGCATTCATCACGTGGTGTACAGAGTTTTGTTATGCTGGTTGCGTATCTAACGGGTGGTTTAGCAACGTATATTTAATCGTTTATTGTGTCGCGAATGCATAAAATTAATTACGAATCAACGGCGATTTATTTTTGATTTTTACGAATGAACAAGCGAGAGTCATTTATGAAGCGGCCATGGGTGAGATCTTGCTGATTATATTTATATAACAATAACCTTTTTTTTAAATAATACTGAATACCTGCTGGGTTTGGAAATTTAACATTTCCAAAACTGGTAGTGTGTTGCAGAGCCCTTATCCAAATGATATCAGTAATGTTTACATGCGGGGCTTATTGTATGTGAAAGTAACTTCGGAATGGGCGTGATTCTCCAGAGATTCTGAAATGGGTTGCTGGATCTACAGTAGAGTTGTCACTTTCTAGCTCTCGGATTGAAGTTGCTTGCAATGGTCAGTTGAGGGACAGTTGTAAACAGATTTCCTAACATAATACCATTGCC
Source organism: Aedes japonicus (assembly GCA_034211315.2). Taxonomy (NCBI): domain Eukaryota; kingdom Metazoa; phylum Arthropoda; class Insecta; order Diptera; family Culicidae; genus Aedes; species Aedes japonicus. The sequence continues at coordinate 14,218 of JASCZW010013997.1, read as the reverse complement.
GGCCATTGACGGTTTAGATTGTAACTTTATTATAGAGATGTTCATCGCGAAGCTGGTTCGTCTATTATCACCTAATCCTGTTAGGCTGGATTGAATCATTCCGTATCACATAAATGAATGCAATGTGATCACACATACTAATGAAAACGATGAAAATGATTCTCTTCCACACTCCGGATTTCTTTCTAGGTTTTGAGCACTCGAAAAACTGCTATTTTCGGCATCTTCAGCACTTTAGCCAGCTTGGAAACGTACCTCTCCGAATTTTTCAGGTGTTTGCAAAAAATATTTGCATTTCGTCAGTATGGAGTCACGATTTCTTAATATTATATTTCTTTGAAAATTTTAAACTTTTCACTTGATAGGTTTTCAAGATTGACCCATCAAATTAATTCTTGGTTCTTCTAGGTTTGAGAAAAAATATGAGAGAGGTACCTGATTGCTTACTTTCGGTGAAAAACAATATGATTTTATTTGTAGTAGATGAAAACTATGGAAAAGATCCCTTGTTTTGGGTTGAATTTTATTTCAATCGGGTGAAACAATCAAAAGCTATTCAAAAAACAAGTTAATGACTTCTTTCAACTACATGAATAGTATTCATATAAGTGGTAAAATTGAGAGAAACGAATCCCTGCCAATAACTTTCCAAATATGCTCTCGATTTAAATTTAACCATAAATGGAACGAAAAGTCTTTCACATTGAATTCATTTACTAACAAAATAATAGAAAAAAATTCATGGCAACAGAAATAATGTTTTAAATGTTTAAAATTCATACACTCGCATGAGCACCACCGATATAAAATAGCAACCCTCAGGTGCTAACAGTATAGTGGATGAATGTGATGTTTCCTATCAAACGATTCTGCACGAATCCTTTAAAACGAAAATTGTAGAAAGAATAAACGAGCAAAACAGAGTCATGAATCTACGAATAGAATGAAAGCAGAATAGGAATGAACAGAATCGGAATAACTCACACGTGGTACGGCTCACTTCTGCTGGTTGATGCGTCATGCTTGATTATAAGTTAGGGGATAACTGATGAGCACAACTTAAGTTAGAGTTTCATTTGTATTTAAAAGTTAAATATCTGGAAAATATGACCTGATGATATTTTTTGGACGTCGGATTTTCATTTTACTCAAAACAGTACACATGGATATGGTTGATTCAAGACTGGAGCATGAGGCGCTTAAGCAATATGTAATTTAGTTCGAAGCTATATTGCTGGTTTAGTTTAGGGTGTCCCTACAAAATCACTTTCTTTATTCTAACTTTTTAGTTTCAATTCTTAGGATAATCTTCAGACGAAGTGAATAAAAAAATAAGATGTAAGTTTTTGAATCCTTAAGAGTTTGAGCTGTTAAGTGGAATACCTGTAACTAGAAATAAGAAGAATAGTTAGTATTTTCTATTTAACTCCAACTACCTTTGCTCATCTTGACAGATACCAGATACGCGTATTTCGTCTACAATGGGCAGACTTATTCAGTGTCTCGTACTAATAACTCGACTGACTCAGTGTACTCAGTCGAATTATTAGTACACGACACTGAAGAAGTCTGCACGTTGTGAGACCGAGACTACGCGTAATCTGTCAAGATAAGCAAAGGTAGTTGGAATTAAATGGAAAATACTGAATTTTTCTTCGCATTTTCTAGGTGCATGTTTTTGCCAAATTAAGTGTTTGAGTATATTTTATTGTTGAAAAGTTAGGGGTAATTTTAACGAAAAACATGTCCGATTTTTAACAGTCCCCGCTCGTGTGCCCCAGGATTACCCGGGGTCGTTTATTTAGCATTTTGTAGGAACAAAACCCATTAAATCAAAAATTTCATGATTTTTTGGCCAATTTTCGCCAAAGTAATCATAAGTTCAAAAAGAAAAAAACACATGTTTTTGGTTGAAGTTACTTACAAGTTACGTAACTTTTGAATGATAAGCTGTATTTTAAGAACAATGTTCAACAAAAATGTGTGGTTAAACAACTTCTATATTTTGTTTGGAAGATCACTTTTTCTCAAAGAGAGAAACAAAAAAGTAACAATAAAAAACTCATTTTTGGAGACACCCTGAGTTTAAGTAGAAAAATAGTTCTACCATGGTCGAATAAAGCGCTCGAAAAATGGTGTCTTTAGCAAAGTTGCTTTATTCCCTACAAACTTGCCTTTGACATTACCCTTCCATTGTGTTTCGTTCAAAAGTTAGCAACAGCGCTGCCCTAGTGGTCATGTTTGGAACTACTAAATTAAAGGGTGTCAACAGTTAAATTACATAACTTTAAACTCGTCCTCAAGAACAAGTCTCCCAACCGATTGTCATGAAATATTCAGGGAATAACAAAATGTATAATCTTGGTTTAGGTATTTTTCATTTCACTGCATTTCTTTACCAAATCCAAAAAGCCCGAACTTTCTTCTTAACACCACGCATAAGATTCAGTACAACGCTTGAACCGACATTTTTTTCCGCTATCAACCATGAATTCAACATTTCCTGTTCTGTAGTGACAACTTTAGGATGCTTACAAAGTTCGTGCTTCATTTTAGCACAATATTTTTTCAATTTGCCACAACTGTGGAGAGTTGAGGGATTAAGATCCTTCGGCACAAAATTGACACCATTCGTCTTGTACCACTCCAGTGACAAGAGGCTAGGTCCGACCAAAAAATTGTAGGAACGTTGTGTGTTTTGAGAAACGGAAGCAGTCGTTTTTTCAGGCATTCATTCATGTTTACTTGACCATGTACAGTTGAAGCTGTCACGAAAGGCTTGTTCCGTTTATGACACGAACAAATCCCCTGCCAAATCATGAGTTTCTTGGGGAACTAAGATACTTGCTGTTTCCTGAGAGACTCTGGAACATCGAACTTGTCTTTCGCAGTCACATACTGGTTGCCGGGAATTTGTTTAAAGTCCGCTTTACGTGTGTTTCATCGTCCATTATGCAGCAGTGTGGTTTTCTTCAACATTTGTGTATACAGCTTACGCGCACGTGTTTTCGCTGTCACTATTCTGTTTTTCATTGTGGTTTGTCGAGGTGCGTGTGTAAAATGTTCTCACGCACTTGTTGTACCACATTTCACAATGAAACTCACGGGTGTAAACAATACACACTGAGGTCATTACACTCAAAATTTTGTTGAAACCAACCCAAAGGGCGAAATGCTACAGGTTATTGAAAGTGACGCAATTTAACTGTGGACACCCTTTACCCAAGCAACACAGATTGTATTAAACAAGTTGAAAGGACTGTTGAATGAGAAAAAGAGGTTATAGCTTTAGGTGTTGAATAATTTATTTCGTACTTTAATATGACGGAAAAAGCGCAAAAAGTGAAGCCTTATAAAACATAATCCGCATACAAAATATAACATCTGCCATGCGCGGGATTTGAACAGTAGCCCTTCGCGTGTTAAGTTTGTAGCATCTTTGCTAAGCCAACTCAGATTGTTGAGAAGTAAACTCTGCGTATCTATGATATACTTCCCGTTGGCAGTGAAACCACGATCTTGTACAACAAATTCATCGTAATGAGAAGAAAGAACACGTTTTGCAAAACATGGTTGTTGTAATGTAATTTCAACTGTATATAGTACTGCCCATAAAATCTTGTCCTGTTTATGTTTTATGAATGTATGGAACCAGGTTTTCAAGAACAATAATAAAGTAATCATCAGTTGCAGCATTTGAAAAAATTATTTTAAGCTCGTTCGTTTGTCAGAGTGATATATAAAATACAAAAATCACAAACCGCTTCAAACTTGACAAGTTTTGCAATACGTTTATAATACATTTATAATACAAACAATTATAACTCATTTTAAAAAGATGTTTTGTGTGTTACTTGGGTAGCATCATGGATAACCTGCACAGATAAAAAGAAACATTGAATTTTATGCGTTATCTAATGCACATAAAGGGAATGCTAGATTTCCAAGAAAATAATGGGATATTTCATGTAAATTTAAGCCAGATAACGCCTGAATTCAGCCTGTTGTATGAAAGATTGCCAATATTATTGTATAGCACATGAAAAATTGCAAACAATTTCGTTGTTTACGCCTCCTTTAGCTTGGATTTAAACGAGGGGATATTTTACACGCTTGTTAAAATTAATTTTTTTTTTCTGTGTGCTTAGGTACAACATTGTACAAGACGCAACAATTCGGAAACGTAACCATTAGGAGTTATTAATTTCACCGTGAAAAACGTTCAAGTTGAAAGAAACCATGCTTTTCCGATCACTGTGCGCCTGATGTTTAACCTCAAATTTTGCACTTGAGCTCGAATCTGAGTGCAAACACGTCGCGTTCATCCGTCGCTCCCATGTGTGATGTGCTCTTTGAACATGAACAAGAGAAGGAGAGCGCTTATTGGATGAACGCGCACTAGTGAGAGTCAAGCTCAATGTTTTCGTGAAGACTGCTGATTACGCGATTCAGTTCACGGTCTATTTTTGCTTGTTCTCGAATTCATGACTGCCGTCATGGATCTGTGTCCGTCTTTCCCGACCATGTGAAGGAACTGCGATTTTCAGAAATGTTTCGAATGGCCTAAAACACATACAATTTGTAAAAAAAAAATAACCAGTGCATTTGACTATCATGACGATATGTGACCTTAAATCTCAACTTGTTTTTAAATTACAACCAGTAAGGTATTAAAAATTTGAGAAATTTGTGTAACTGTTCCTTAAAGCATCACGCTTAAACCGACTTTCCTATATCAATTTATAATATATTTTTGTTTGATTAATCGATATCGTAAGAGACATATCTCGAGTACTTTTTCAAACAGACGTATCTGATTTTGTAAACAAAGAGGGGAAAAAAGATTCAAACGTAAATTTCTCAAAACTCTCAGCACCCTCACGGAAAGTAGCATCCCCATAATGTTAGGGAAATGTTATTCTTTGTGTTGGTGGCCTTCCTTTGCATGAAAGTGCCAAGGGTTTCAAGAATTTAACGTTTGAATCTTACTTCCCCTCTTTGTTTACAAAATCAGTTACGTCTGTTTGAAAAAGTACTCGAGATATGCAGAGACTTCAGTCCAATTCCTGATTTCTGGAAATTTCGGATTTTCTTCATTAGAGTGCACCTGAAATTGAACACAAATTCTATTAATTCAGTCTTTTCTGTTTGTTGCTTGGTGTTAAATACTGAAAATACATACTGAATTTAATTTTGAGCCCGGAATATGATCCAGCCATGCTGCCATGCTGGATTGAAGCGACTTGAGTGTCAGTGTTTCAAACATGTTACGTGTTATGAATAAAAGAAACAATGCTTTTTCCGAATTTTCCAATCAACATAACTTTGTTCAATTTCCAGTCAATCATTGCAGACGAGCCAAGCTCTAATAGGTTCTTTTTCTTTTTCTCATTTCAGGTACCTATTGTTGCTCAAAAGCGCCCCCACCGACACCGTTAACGTTTATGGTCACCTCATCGAATAACGCCACTCGATCAAAGCTGTTCATTGGAAAACTTTCCCCATATTCAATTTTCGAGCTGGCCGCAGATGGTTGTTATCAAACTAAACACCAATGTTCTCAAACTTCCTCCCGGTTCGACGCTAAGCCCCCATCCGATCGGACCAAATGGCCCCCTCTTCCCTCTCTCTCGCACACTTTGTTTCACAACGAAACCAATAATGTACTGCTTCCCAATGGATAAACTCCGTATATGCATGTGTCCTAAGCTCCCGGTTCGGAAAACATTAACCTATCGCCATAACATCATAACATACACACGGAAGAAGCCCCCCAAGCATACGGAAAATTCACATCACTGCTGCTGTTGCTTCTCTGCCGGTGCACACCGAAAAGGACTCCTCTCAGCAAAAAGCGGGGAGAAGTGCTTTCTTGTTTTATGTGAAAATATTGCTTCGACACAATTTCACTTAGATCGCCCCCCTCCCCCATTCCTGCACTAACCGATCAACCGCCACCACACGACCGAATCGGTAACAGTGAGACCTCCATTATGCTACATCATTTTACCACCTGTTACCTACTGCTACTAGGTAGTCGGGGGGAAGCTTGGTAACTATACACCGCATCATCACCATCATCATAATCATCACCGATCAACCGTTCGTCCCCAGCATCGATTCCCCCGATGTGGACTCATTTTTCTCCAAAGACGGAATCCCGCACCTGGGACCACGACTCCAGCGGTAACTATGGTTATTGGCCTAACTGCTGACTGCGTTCGTTCGTTTTGCCAGCTCGCTCGCCGTGTTTATGTTCATCAATCACGTGGTTTGATCTGGTTTTTGAGGTTATATGGAGGTTTTGGGAAATTATGATTTATTAGAAAGCTCCGCACAAAAGCAATTTTCATCCAGCAGAAGTTAGTCTGCGGTCCAGTTGGAAGCTAATATCGAAGGCACGCAACGGCATATTAGGATTGGGGGGTGCCTTTCATCGATTGGATCGACGGCCTATGTGGGACGATGACAGTTTTTTTTAGGTGTAATTACGAAGCGTGCGAAAGTGGTGGTCAGTCACTACCACGGTCCAAAGTTCTCACCCGAATGGGCGTGCGATGGCCGATAATGATAGTAATAATGGTAGCTGCAAACGAGAAATGATGAAGAGAAAGGTAATCGTTTCTGGCGAGTGTGGAATGTGGAGCGATTTTGCTGTGATTAAAGGTGGTTTGGCTAATCGAACTTGCTTCGATGGAGGGGACAATTGTCTTTAACGGGAAAGTTGTAATGAATCAGATTTTTTTTCATGAAGCTACTAGATGGAACTAGTGGACGAAGCACCGAATTCCAAACAAAAGACAAAGGTGGAAAATTTCAAAACTCCTGTGACAATTGAAAGCCACTGCTGGGAAACAACGCGGATCGCCATCGTTTAGAATTTGTCACTTAGCCGAAAGCTAAGAACATAAGAATTCCATGCCTGCCGGGCGAGAACAATAGACTAATTGAAACAAGCTAGGCCCCCTCAAGCAGTCGTAACCTTGCATTCATGCACTTGTCCGCCGTAAGTGTATTCATGTATGTAAATCTGCATTCGCGGCAGCGACGTTATTAAAAGCATTTGTCACATATGCATGCGAAATGACACAGCCAGCCAGCCAGCGTCATCCGTCTCCTCCCTTGGGCACACTTCCTCCCACGCTCGATTCTGTTTCTGCAAATGTTGTCGCCGCTGGTTGTTTTGAATCGGACGCGGGAGCATGTAAATCAGCTGCTGGGGTCAGCGCTCATTTTTCATTGTTTGCCGCTAGTGTGTGAACGAAAATAGTTACCCGCATGCAAACAAACATAAAAGTTTGAATTGGAAAAACCTCCGGTTTAATCCGACCGCTGTCGCCTTTTTTTGTTTTGAAGGCAGCGGAAAAGTTTCACCAGACTTCAGACTGGATTAGAGACGGGGGTGGGGGTGGAGGATGACAAACAATGACGCGTAATGGCTGACATGAAGCAAAATTGCTGCCATCATCGCCATCGTGGCTTGAAGAGGCTAGCAACGGGAGGTTAAATTTCCATTGAAAGTGGTAAATGTTTTGTAAAAATTATGAAAATAAGATAAACAATGCGCTTTCGGAAAGCGCTGGGGAAAAAAAAGTGACGATGCAGTGGGTGGAAGAAGCATGAATAAACTTTGAAACTGTGCTAAAGCGCTGATTTACCAAATGGTTGTCGGATTCTATTGCCGGTGTTGATGCGGTTTTTGTTTTAGTGATGTTTACTCGCAGAAAATGGCAATTAGAGGTTTCAGTTTCTGGTTGCAAAGATATTTTTAAGACTTTTTTTTAATTCCATTTCTCTGCTGATGGGTTTGTGATGCTGAAAGTGAAATAAACAGAGCATACATCTTATCGTCATACGTGAATGATTTTCGTTGTTCCTCATTCCATTTTAGCAGATTAAAAATTCATCCGAGCTAAAACACAAATAATGAACAAGGCGTTGAGGATTAAATTAATATAGTTACAGATCCCATGGTTTCCCTACCTATTTTTTGTTTTAGTTTTTTTTTTTGTGTGTATTATCACTGCGACCATTATTTTGATCTATTGTGATAATCATCTCATCTTTGTATACCATTTCAAGGCTATAAGCTACTATGAGAAGTAACCATCATTGCGTGATTTAGGGTACTATCCCAGTAAGGAATTATGTGTCGTACAAAACTCACTACCTTACGAGGGCATACACTGAAAATTTATTTTCGTAAATTAGTTTTCACTCGTTTCGTAAACATGGACTTTGTTCATAGGACAAATGTCCCGTATAATGTACAAAACATTCATATTGCTTGTCATCTGACAAAATGCTATCATTACACCTTTTTTGTTCAATGCACAAAATGAATTTCATGAAGAACATCCAATCAGTGCTTCTCTTCGATCGTTCTCATAAATGTTGGTGTTCTTGCTGGGATTGTCGGGAATCATTAATTTATCCCAAAATAGAAAATTAAAACGCTGTCAAGAGTGAGAACCTCATGCACATTAAACAACTTCTCACGAGTCAACATGGCTTAGTAAGATCAACCACGGACTCAATAACGGCTCTTCCCAAAAATTCAGGATCGAACCCCATGTCAGAAACAATCTCGTAGTTACGCTTTTGTATTTCAATTAAATTTTGAGCTGATAAAGTAAATCTGTCAGGCGCTCATGCAACCACCAGAGAGACGATTCTTTTCTATTGGTAACAAATAACTCATAGCTCTTTATATTGTTTACGTACAATGAACGAATGTTCTTTCTATGTCAACAAATGCTCAGTGCTTTTGACAGTTGCGCGTGTGGCATTAACTACGAAGGTAGCTTCTTTAAAAGTACAATCAGTTTCATTGCAGGAAACAACGAAAAGATTTGTTAGTCCTACCTTCGATTTCGTAATATAAACGAAAATTAATTTTCAGTGTAGAGACCATATTTCAAAGGGCTTTGAAAGCCTCTTATCGAAAAAGTTTGCTCTTGTGCTAAAAAGTGCAGCACAGGCCCACAATAAATGTTCGGATGTTTCGCATTCCCCATTACAAAAGCGACAAATATCATCTTCGACTATATTCATTAGTCTTCGATCATATTTAACCATACAATGTCCTGCAATTAGGCCTGTGTATGTGACACTTTTTTTAAAAAAGCTTTTGTTTATTCGATATGTTAGGCGTAATGAACTATTTAGAGTGCCGGGCTGTGGACATTGAATAAACGAATAAGGTTGAATTGCGTTTCCATCCAGTCGTTGTTTTATTTTAGTACTGGATTAATTTGAATGTCATTTAAAATACTTAAATGTCCTCTGATGTCGCCGCCAAAGAATGATGTGGTCCATTTGGGACGAATCCCGCTTTTTCGGCTTCCAATTGAATGAACTGGTGCAACGGAAGAAGATTTAGAATTAACATCTAAAGCTTTCGTTGGTGTGCTACACATCGTACGCATTACCCATCTTTTGAAGTTTTCTAGCTACTTTTTTCCCTACTTTTTGGCCACCCTGAAGCATATATGTAATTCTGAAATAAATTGCAGCAAACCGTGCTTTAAAATTGACGTGTTTTGTTTTTGCTGCGTCGTTTTAGCGAAAAAAATCAATCAATAATTCGTAATTTAATTAAACTAACAGTGATTCATAAATTCTCCGCCTGCATTGTGTAAGCCGTAGTGGATACAATCAATTCCCTCTTGAAATGTGTTAGTGCCGGTAGTATTTCCCCGTTATTTTTGTTTTTTTTGTGCTTAACGTCCGCACCCCGGAATAAGAGTTACAACAGTTTAGTTTTGTTTATTACTCGTAGTATTGTGACACCCGGACATAAATTATTAAGTTCGAGTGTTTTTCCGGTTTGTAGCGAGTGAATCGATAATTATTGTAAGTTTCGAAATTCGATATAAAGCTGCCACATAGCAGCAATTTTGATTATTGGCGTGTGGAGTGAAAAAAGAAGACTAGTACAATGTAGAGAACGGCCCTTCACTGGTCAGAAGCTGCAAACAAAGACAACGCGCATGAACGGATGAAAGGCACAGTGGGGCAGCGAACCCGGTGATGTGGCCAACACCTCTTGCGCAGCGGGTATGCTTCCTACAGGTTAGCAGTCCTTGAAAAAGTTGTTCAGTTGAAAAAGTGTCATATTTTGACGGTTTTGATTTGTTCATATTTCCTCCGCATAGGTGGCGCTCGATTTTATTTTTTAACGGATCGTCCTAGAACAATGGTTTTATCGACAAAATTGAGCTGAGAAATGTTGTCGAATGGGTCAAAGAGCTATCTTACACGGAAACAAATATTGGTCAACTTTTAAAAAATAACGCAAAAAGTCGTTTTCACTATTTTTTGGCGAACAAAAATCAACAATATAAACATGATAGATCTATAACACATCTACCTTTTTTTTAAATAGTTGGTTCAGGGATGTACCTTTTGGATTCATATTCCAAACAGGCTCAAATATCGAAGCGAAGTTTTTGAAATATTTCAATTTAGGAAGCCAGTTACGTAGTGAGTATGAAGCATGTAGATTGGCTCAGTAACAATCAATGCTCCAAGAAAATATTTGAAACAAAATGTGTAGCTAGTACATCATTTTCAGTTAACTAATCGGAAGATGACCATTCAAACAAATAATTTAAAAATAAAATAAAAATGTGTGAGGTTGCGAGGTTTTTACTGGAACAGAGAGCTTAACTGTTCGAAATTTGAATATCAATAATTTTTGAATGGATTAGTTTTTGAATGGTAGAAAAACAAATTTCTCATGCATGATATCTAACATTTGGTTGCTTTGTAACATGAAATCGATGATATTAATACCAAAAACACCTCTATCTTCATCTCCAAACGTTATTTATTCAGCGAGCCATCTTTCGTTTGAGGTCTTAAATCCTTTTCAATGTGGCCACTAGTAACCTAACGTTTTTGAACGAGAGCATAATTTTGTTATACACGTGATGTTATGCGTGAAGCGGTACGTAAGTCACTCTCATCGAGGTTCATCTTCAACTTTACACTTTTAAAAACATGGTTATAACGATCAACCCACAGAAATTGTTTCATTTGGTTGAGTAATTCAAAAATCTGGAAAACGTCACTTGATACATCAATAAAGTTTAGTTTCTCATGATACCAGGTACGGTAAAAAAGGATTAATCATAAAATTTCAGGTATTTTTATCTTTCTGATTTTGTGAGTTAAACCACCTATTAACTCCGTACAATGTCGTACCGATGAGTTGCCTACTTAAAGGTTCAATTGTGAGATTTCATGCTATTACACAGTGCACACTGTTGCTGCTGATCACACGGTTGAAAAAATCTAATCAAGTTGAAAGAAATAAACTAAATATACTTAAATTATATTTTACAAAGAGCCCTGTTGAATTACATACTTTCAAATATCCAACCACATTTACACTTAGCTATCCCAAAAATTTGGCGGCTACTGTTTGCTATATTTTGAGTAATTGTCATCTGAAAACACCTTCATTTTATAACATCATTGTAAATATATTTGTATTCATGTATGATATATCACAAAATGTGTCTTAAATGAACAAGTGTCAGTATTACGACAATATTTCACTGATTACATTACATTACATTAAAAATGAAAAATAGTGAAAACAACTTTGGCAGGTTGCATATCTAACGAGCGGTTTGCCAACGTAAATTTTTGCGCTTATTTTACCGCGAGTGCATGAAATTAATTAGGAATCAAGGTCGAAATTTTTTATTTTTACGAATGAACAAGTTAGTGTCATTAAGAAGGCGGCCATGGGTGAGATCCATCTGATTATAACTATATAACAATAATCTTATTTTCAAATAATACTAAATACGTGCCTGGTTTGGAAGTTTTTCATTTCCAAATCTGGAAGTGAGTTGCAGTGAACTTATCCAAATGATTTCGGTAATGTTTACATGCGGGGACATTCTAGAATGGGTTGCTGGATCTACAGTAGAGCTATCACTTTCTATCTCCCGAATTAAAGCTGCTTCCAATGGTCACTTGAGGGATTGTTGTAAACAGATTTCTTACATACCATTGCCGACCGATGGGTGTTAGATTTGACACACACACATACCAAGAAGCATATGTAGTTTTGGGTCTTACAATTGCCGTGTATATCCAGTGGATCAGCGCTGGTCGTAATCCCCATTTATTACCAACAATGCTTTTACTTATATGCTCTATGCATATATGTGCATTTGTTGGTTTGTCTATGATTTGTATTAAGTGTGAATTCCAATCTGGTTTGCAATCCAAAATAACATTCAAATACTTAACCTCAGATGAAAATGTCATTAAAGTTCCACGTGATAACTATTTTTAAATTTTATTATTTTTTGTAAATGGAACTAGGTGTATTTTCTGGGGGTTGATACCTAACCTATCATCCTTGCAAAATTCAATTGCATAATTTAGAGCATACTACATTCTTTCAGTAGTGACACTATCATTTTTCCTCGAACTATAATATAACGATGACATCACCAAACCCTATGTATTCAAATTCATGTGATTTTTTATTTGTCAGTAATTCATCTACAACTAATGACCAGAGGAAAGACGATAGAACGCCTCCTTATGGACACCCTTTTACTACTTTCACAAATATAGACGCGCTATAGAGCTCTGCTGATACTTCACGTTGCAATAGCTTATTATTAATTCATTTCAAGATACATTTGTCAAAGCCATTCTTTAACATTGTTCTCGTTATAGATTTGTGCGACGCGTTGTCAAATGTTCCTTCCAGTATTTGCAACCCTCACCGTCGTTATACATAATTGGGAGAGGGACAAATAGCTAGAACAAAATCAAAGCAATAGGTAGTATAAGAGCACAACCAGTCAAGGAGGTATCCTCCCCCTTGCCTACAATGCATTGGCTAGCTTGGTAAAAGATTGTGTGCCTGATCGGATACTTCCTTTCAAATTGCCCCTCAGCTCGTTTTCAAACTTGTATCTTGTATGATTAGTTTGACAATCATTGGTTAGCGACCGTGTTTAGGCAAGTGACAAATGGCAAGGAAGGGGACAAGCCTAGGATTGAACTACCGACCATCTGCCCAGTAAGCAGAACGGGTAACCATTGAGATAACCAGCCACGTCTATGTGAAACCAGCAATGCGTGACCTTTTTTTTAGAATTGCAACGGAGTACGAGCGAGTTGATACGCTTCTTCTTGATTGACCCCTCCAGCTATCATTCACTTGTAGTTTGTTTTCTTGCAGTTCCACTTAATTTTGTTTTCTGCTCATTACCTCATTACCAACAATACTATTTCTAGTGTTGTACTTTGCAGCTGTTTTGTCAGCTCGAGGAGAACTCTTCGGGAAAACGTTGGTTGCAGTTGATAGAATGGTAACATTTATTCCATCCACGAAGTCATCGTCGTTTTCGTAATTGTCATCACCTTCGACCGGACTATCTAAAATCGACGAAGAACAAGATGGAACACCTTCCGCAGAACTGTATTCTATCGCTTCCTTTTCGCCATCAATCTCCATATGCCTTTCATCACTTGTGATTATGCCTGTAGATCACTCGTGATTAAACTTTCTGATTTTCCGCGACAAATCGAAAATATAATGCGAGACAGTAAACGCCACTTTTTAATATTGCAGCAAGGTTGCCAGACATTCCTATTCCTTTCGCAGTTATTAATTAAGACCTTTCGATGCCTGGTACCATTTTGCATTAGTATGATTGTGTGGTTAGTACAGAGACTGCGTCAAGCATCGGTTGTGAACGGTTGTAACGATACTTTGTTGTACACTTTTTTGCTATCGAGTATAACTCGTTATCTTTTCGGCGATCTATTGTTCAGTGGCGCGAGTGATCGAGTGAGCTCAGAAAAAGAACAATAAAACTGCTTCTAGGTGAGATATGACGGTAATTAGGTCATCAAATACGATCGATACTATTATTTCACCATATTCGCCGTATCACCATGGTGTCGATGCTTTGTTTCGAAATATTTTGTTATCGGGCCTAGCGCGTTATCTATTATTTCGATTATCTATTGTTTGGTGGCGCGAGTGATTGCAGAGTACATGCCTAAAAAGTTTGTCGACAGTTTTGAATATTTTTCGCGAGTGGTTCCCAAATTGTTGAAAAACGCCTGTGAAATTGATTCCGGTGAACTGAAGATAGACAAGTGTTGCGTATCTTGGGATTACGCCGTGTTCGCTATTTTGAAAAAATTGTTAAAAAATGGAAAAAAGTAATTT
>JASCZW010013996.1:0-24067 GCA_034211315.2 Aedes japonicus | reverse complement strand
TAAATTCGACTCTTTTGTTCTTTTCTAATCCTGCCGCAAATATATTTTCAGAATGCTGTGTGGCAAAATGATGATTAAGTTCAATTTCATGATTTTTTCTTAAGTGAATTATTTTTTTCATAAATGTTTACTACCTAGTCTTCAACTCGAGCCCTCCTCTTTAAACCCGGGATACTTACCACTGTGCCATATGAACGAGGTTGATTCCATGCATTCCTTCTATTTCGTTCCCTATAATCTTATCTGTACCTATAGTTACCGATTAGTTCATCTAGAACTCAATCTGAACTATAAATTTATTAAATTCACCTTGTTGAGTGACAGCTTCATTTTCCGCATCCCATTTTATCAATTTTTTCGCTCGTTTATCTCGTCAAACTTAAAGCGTTCTTCAAATGTAAACAATCTTTTTGACATTTTTTTAAAGTGTTACTCAAAACTGTACGTGTACTTTAAAAATTAGGAAAGAAGTTCAACATAGATGTATTGTGAACTTTTGTGCTGAATAAAAGTACGGTTAGTACTTTGATTGAACTTTATGTTAGAGATTGTTTGAAGTTCAAAGCAAGTTCTCTACTAACAACATATGAACTTGTAGGTTGAGTTGAATGACAACAAAAAACACTTCTCCTGAACTTTCAAGTTGCTTTAAATGATATTGACACTTTGAAAAAAATTTAGTTCCAACCAAAATTTCGAATTTTACTTGAGATGAGAACTCAGAATGTCTACATTTAGTTGAAATTTAGTTTCATGAGACTTTTTTGCTGCATAACAAGACACTTCACGTACAGGTAATTTCAACTAAATGTAAACTTCTGCGTTCTCATCTCAAATAAAATTCGAACTTTTGGTTGCTTGGTTGAACACTGCTTTTCGGAGGTTCCGTTTGACGATTGCCCAGCAGCGTGCGATCGGTCGCATATGGGGACAGTTTGGTGGATTGATATCCTTTTCAAGAAAATCAACGTTGCTATCAAACAACTACTGCTGTAGAATTTATGTGGCATAATGTGCTTCCCTTCCGATATAGTGGAAGCAACCTCTTCTGTAAGTACTCGTTTCGGTAAATTTCAGCATTTACTGTTCCTTTTGGATTGGAAAAGTGAAGATAACAAGCCACATGTGCAAATTGCTTGCCAGAAGAGCAACTTCTCACCGAATTTTTCTGTCGCATTAGTCGTATCTGCAATTGGGACACTCTCCTGAACCGATCTGGTGTAGAATTGACGTCCCGGTAGGGTTCTGGAATCCTCTTTCTCGTACGTTTAGTCGTCCATCAAAACACACTGGGAGAGATTGTCCGAAATAAAGATGTATAGCTTTCGGGTCTTTATTTTGGCACGACAACTCTGCGCCGGAGATTGCTTTGGTACTTTCTGCTTCTTATAACGTTTGCATTTAAAAAAATTGTCAAGAAATGCCGATTTTCCATGGGTTTACCTTCACCCGCACTGACGAAACTACCCATGCAGCATCAATCATAGTAACCCATGAGTCAGCAGACAAAATTTGACAGCTCTATCAGTCGAACTCTAACCGTGATGGCAAAAACAGTGAAGCAACTCCGTTCAGAAGTGTGCGCGTTCAAAGAACGGTATCCCGCCGCGTCGAAAACGGACATCGTGCGTCACTTTGTGGACGTCAGATACGCCCGTTCCGGCATCTACAATATCTTGGCACTATTAGACAACAATCAGAGCATCGAAAGAAAGCCCGGTTCCGGACGGCCGACGACCCTGAGCGACAAGAAGCTCCAAAGAATGCTGAAGAGGAAGACCGACGGAAAAGTGGCTACATCGCTGCGTGCGCTTGTCCGGGAGGTCGGTTCAATCGGCCAAATAGTGAAAAAGTACCTGGCGAACATGAACAGACATGTCAGTCGCGTCCACCGGTTTCGAGCTGGGCAGACGTGCACTGCGGCTGAATAAGATGGTCAACCTCGATTTTCCCGGCGAATCGCGACGTGGCGGTGGTGATGGACAAAGAGGCTTATCTCACCCTGGATGGCAATGACTGGCAGGGCAGTTCGTATTTTACTTCTTCCACGAAGGAGGTGAGCTCCGAGGTGAAGTTCATTTCACACACCAAGTTCCCCAAGAAGGTGCTGCTGTGGCTGACAACCAGCGAGAAGGGGATGTCAAAGCCACTCTTCTTCCGCTCCGGACTGGCCGTGAACGGGGAAATTTATAGTACGAAATGCCTGCCGGAAGTTGCGTCGTTCATCATGAAATACCATAAGGGTGAAGACGCGGTGTTCTGGCCGGAACTGGCGTCGGCCCACTACTCGAAGCGATCGTTGGAGGAGACGGAGTGGATGAATATCGATATGGTACCCAAGGCTGCGTTCCATCTAGAATTTCTGGGCCAACCTGAAGCGTAAGATCTTCTCCAACAATTTTGTCGCGAAAACTGAGGAGGAATTGATCAATAAAACGAAGGAATAACTCAAAAACATGCCTACATGCATGCGTCCGCCATGGCGAATGTACCGGCTAACTGCCGGAAGGCCGCTCTCAAGGGCGTAGAATTTTTTTTAAAGTTAGCTTAAATAATTACCTTCCATGGGAAATTTATCAAAAGCAATAAATAAGACAGATAGATTTTTTTATCACCATCCGAAAAAAAAGTTCATTGTTTTTAATGCAAACGTTATGTCTTCAAATCATTTTTTTTTTAAATCCGCTGGACCATCCCGATGCTGGTCACCTATTTCTAGGCCAAATTACGAATAGAGGCTGAATTGTACTACTGAATATTATCGACGACTTGTTGGTCCAGTTCGGAATTGCTGAAACCGGCTATTCGGCCAGATCCTTTTCATTCACTCTGGCCACTTTTACGGATGTTCCGGATCTTTTGGAGAGTAAGTTGGTTCCCTGCATGGTTCTCAACGTAGATGAAACTAAAATTGTTATTTACTTTGAATGTATGGATGCATACCACGCTGATTTGGAAAGCAGTTCACCAAGTTAGCTAAGATTATCGCTGCTATGATTCTGGGGAGGAGGAAAACCCTGAACTCTTGTCACCAAATTTGATAAGACTCTAAATTTACAAAATATTTGAGAATTTCCCTGCACCAAATCTAAATTTTGAAATTTTGGTTTTCCCAAACGCATTTCACTCCGCTAAAACGTCACCGTAAACTAGAGTCACCGTAAAGTTTACCCCACGACATTTTGCAAAAAAAAGACTGTGATAATAGAAATAAACAAACGAAAATAGGCTTTTTGACATGTCAACAAAACGTACACGCTAAAATTATATGCACTAATTTGAGCTCAATTTCGTTTCAACTGTTTAAAACAACTTTCCGGTACAATCCTTAGGGGTGAAGCTGAAGCGATACCTTGAACCACCCTAGTATATATACTATTCAAATGAACACCCTAACTTCCCTAACTATCATCAAAATGAATTAAAACTCTGGTAATTATAAATTAAAATGTAGTTTCGCATGGATTTTTTTTCTCGAAGTCATTGATTTGGGAAACAGGCGTTCGATCGTTGTGCAGGAAAAAGCGGTGAATTGGTAAAGCAAACCTATGTTGTGTTAATTTAAATAAATACTGTAAACAATAGGGGCTGGTTTCCGTGAACGTGACAATGGACAGGCCTTATTTATTGAAGGGCAAATCCTACCTCTGCCAATCGGGGGCCGAAAGTAGGTGAATTTGAATCTAAGTCAAGGAGGATGGCGTCTCAACCTAACTGGTAGAATTTACTAGACAAGTCATGAATTACTTTTTTCAAATAAAGTAATCAGTTAACGAACTCATTTCAAGGACGATAGAACACTCGCTAACAAAGAAGAACCTAGACGTGACACGTGGCCACTTGAACACTTTGCAGTAACGTGAGAAACTGATCGATCGAGAACACTTTTGCCACTTAACATACTCCCTCAAACTGGATCGAAGTGATTAGGAACTTGAGATAGAACAGTCCAAAGAGGATCTACTTCCGGAAAATACCAGTTCGATCAGTGGTTAAAATGAGAATTGTTTTGATTATGTTTCTAGAATTTATTGTGCAAGGCTTACTAACGCCATTGATGTTGCCATAAAGTTCGTATACCCCAATGACTAGATACTTAGTTTATTGTTTGGTACTTTAAACTCGTCTGGAACGATTCAGTTTGTATTGTGGTTCAATAGCCTGCACAAATTTGTTTGTATTTTGAACTGAACATTTCGAACGTTGCTCAGTTGAGGGGTTGAACAACCAGTGCCAACTAGATTGTCAGGTTAAGTGCCTGCATTCAGCTCACGCGAAAGCTCGACCAACAGATAAGCAACTTGATAACTTCACATTGTTTTAATGGGTGCAATTTTCTACTGAATGAATATCTCATCAATTGACTGAATTCCAAAAATGGATTCGGTAATCTAAATGCTAACAACCAAATGTGAATCTTTAGTCTGAATTTAAAAACCGAAATTGTGAAAAGAGGATATGGCAGTTTCATTCGTTTCAAGTCATTTAGAATCTGGACGCACTGCTTATTTTACATCACCACTCCTCCACTTCTCCACTTCTCGAGTTTTCCTGAATAGCTTTCATCACGATACCCTCAATACGATACGATACGCGCGGGTTCCTTAGTTTTTTTAGAGAGAAAGAGAGAGAGAGAGAGAGAGAGAGAGAGAGAGAAAGAGAGAGTCTGTCTTTGTCTTTGAGAATTATACCGTAAGTGCACTTTGGTCCACGGAGAAAAAATTGGTGGAATAAATTAATAAAAGAATATAAAAGATAGCGTATTGATGTCTTCTGAACAGTACTAGTTAGCTTATGCCGCGTTTGTTTGCAAACATGTCTTATACATCCTAGAGGGTTTGAGCTGTTTAGTGGAATACCTGTAACTAGAAATTAGAAGAAAAAAAAATAGTATTTTCCATTTAATTCCAACTACCTTTGCTTATCTTGACAGATACGCGTATTTCGTCTACAATGTGCAGACTTCTTCAGTGTCTCGTACTAATAACTCGACTTAACAAGTCGGTCTTGAGATACCAGATGGGTCTCCACCGATTGCTTGTCGATCGACCAAATTTAAAAGGCGTCTGCATTGAGTTATCTCAAAATATAATAATCCTTGAACTATATCTCAAAACATTGCGATTGGTTGACCGGATTGGAAATAATGATAATCATTGAATTCAGGACCAAGTGTCCCCCGGTTGGTGCTAAACCGACGAGCTCGAACATCAAGCATACAGTTGCCAGGATGCACGCAATGCATCTACGCACTCGTACTTTTACCAAAACCCTCAATCGCAATTTTAAATAGTTCCGCGTAGATTGTTCTTTGGATGCTTCTACTTGATCAATACGCTATTAGTTACAGTAGTGAAATAGTTGTAGGATTCAGTTGTTAAAATTGAAAATTTATGAAAAAAGAATTTGCTTCGAGCATCGGCTGTGAAAGTTGTGACGATGCTTTATTATGCACTATTTTGCTATCGGGCATGGCGTGTTTCGTATTGTTTTGGTTATCTATAATTCGACGATGCGAGTGATCGAGTGAGCACAACAAAAACAACAAAAATGCTTTCTGGTTAGATGTGGTGGTTCGCTGCGGTGGTGGGGAGCACAATTAATTGTGATCCATAACATTGGTTTGCCATTCTCCCCGTGCCACCATATCCTTAAGCCAGTAAACCACTATACCATTTTGTGAGTGGCTCCAATAGCATCTTACTGTTGATTTTAATCGATTGAAATCGGATTTCCAGCTTTATAAAAAATCACATTGTTTTTCTGATGAAAAACCACCATCACACTTTGTGGACGTGGCTGGCTAGCTCAGTGATTCCCCGTTCTGCTTAGGAGGAGATGGTAGGGAAATAATTAATTTTGTGAACTGTAGGTAAAAATAAAAGTTTGTGCATAAAAATATAAGTTCAATTTGAGCATTGCTCACCAAATAAAGATATTAATGAAAACGATCAAAGTATACATTTTATGTTTGTTCTTGTTGTTCTTTATACTTATACAAGAATAGGTAGCTTATTCCATCGATACAAGAACATTGTCTGACGTCAAAACTTAGGAGCATAAATGAAAAGAAGTAGCCCATACCAGTTAATTCATGAAATGAATTGATTACTGGAAATTGTCCATCTCCCTAATAAATGATGTCAGACCTGCGGTTACAGAATTTCTAGTGGTTTTCAAGTTATTCAGTAGGATTGATAAAAATATCAAATTCGTACATGACATACAAAAACACACCTATTGATTGTATAAATCATTGCATCGAATGTATTAACCTCACTTTTTGGACAGTTCAGGGAGCTTGTTTACAATGCGTTAAAATTTGAACCGCCAAATTGAAAATTTTCATTGACTTTTTCCGGATTCTTGCACTGGCGTCTGTTTTCCTGCTATTTTACTTCAATCGCAATACATTTAGAGCACAAAGTCTCAAACCGATCTTACCGAAAATATTCTAAGTCCATGTAAACAAGCTCCTTGAACAGTTAAAACTGCATTGATGACGCTATCGTGCAATGATCTATAGATTGATGCTATGCACCGAAGGTGACTTAACCGATGCTTATGAAGTTCGAACACAGAACTGAAATGGATGTTGTCCACCGAGACTAATTTGAATGATGCCTTCGAAGCGGCCATCCTTTCGGTATGTCGAAGAATATCTGACAAACTCCGTAGATTGCTCAGTGAGATTTCCGAGAATGGATATTTAATCACTATCAAAACATGCTACAAAATAGAGGAATTTTCAAAAATCTGTAAAATCTGTTTCTTTCTAAATATCTGTAATCTGTTTATACAGAATTCTGTATTCAAAAACTGCAAAAAATCTGAATGATCTGTCTACCTATACATATAAAATAAATTTCTGTCTGTCTGTCTGTATGTCTGTCTGAACCTTATAGACTCGAAAACTACCGAACTAATCAGCGTAAAATTGTGTATGGTGGGATTTTTGGTGCCGGAGAAGGATCTTATGATAGTCTGATAGCTTTCCCTTTTCTGGAAAGGGGGGCTCCCATGCAAATGAAACATAAATGTCTGCATATCTCGAGAACTAATCACGCAAAGGAAGCCAAATTTGGTAGGCGAGAGTTTTTTGAAGTAAGAATTTATCTGAAAGGAGGGGCTCCCATACAAATGAAGCACAAATTTCTGCATAACTCCCGAACTAATCAAGCAAATGAAAACAAATTTGGCATGTGGACGTTGAATCCTAGAAAGTTCAAGCTGTTTAGTGGAATACCTGTAACTAGAAATGAGAAGATTTTGTCTACATTGTGCAGAATTCTTCAGTGTCGTACACGACACGCGTATCTGTCAAGACAAGCAATAAAGGTAGCTGGAATTAAATGGAAAATACTAATTTTTCTTATCATTTCTAACATGTGGAGGTTTTTGAAGACAAGATATGTTTCTATGGTTGTTTGAGACTCCTCATTCCTCCTCCACAAGGGGAGGGGGCTCCCATACCAAAGCCAGAAATCTCTGCATAACGCAATAACTAATCAAACAAATGGTACTAAATTTGGCATGTGAAGGTTTTTGAAGCAGAGAAATATTTTTTTATGGCGGTTTGAAACGTCTTCTACTTCTGGAAAGGAGGGGGGGGGGTCCCATACAATGAAACACAAATTTCTGCATAACTCAAGAGCTAATCAAGCAAAAGTGGCAGGTGAAGGTTTTTGGAGGCAAGAAGTGTTTCTATGCTAGCTCAAAACCCCACCACTTCTTGAAGTGGGGTATTGTAGGGTTCTCAAACAAATGAAAAACAAATTTCTTCATAACTCGAGAACTATTCAAGCAAATGGAACCAAATTTGGCATGCAGAGGTATTTGAAGGCAAGAAATGTTTCTATGGTGGTTTGAGACAACTCCGCCCTATGAAGGAGGGAGGAGGGGAGTCCCATACAAATGAAACACAAATTTCTGCATAACTCGAGAACGAATCAAGCAAATGGCACCAAATTTGGTAAATGAAGGTTTTTGAAGGCAAGAATGTTTCTGTGGTGGTTCGAGACCCTTCCCCCTTCTGAAAAGGAGGGTCGGCTCTCATACAAATAAAACACAAATTCGAGAGCTAATCAAGCAAATGGAACCAAATTTGGCATATGTGGGTTTTGATGGCAATGATTGTATGGTGGTTTGGGATCCCTCCCTCCTGTGGAAGGTGCTTATGATTTTACATACAAATGAAACACAAATTTCTACCAAGCATGAGAACTATCCTGTTACTAAAATACAAAACGTGTATTTCTCGGGTAAGAAGCATGTTCTGATACAAAGTTGAACTCCTGCTTAGTCAAGAAAAAACGTTCCGTAGAACAACCATAAATCTACCAGTTCTATTAAATTTACATTCATTTCGTTGCAAGCGTAGCAGCAAGGATGCGGCTTATCATTTTTGACTTATCCATATTCATTTGCCGATAGCTCTTCTCAGAAGCTCAATTTCAAAATATAATGTATGATGAACTTATGGTGCTTGAGTAGATCTACAACTTGGTCTAACAATACATAGCTCTATCTCTTATATCTGAGGAATAAGAGCGTATATTCGCAGTGATCTTCGCGATGAAATTCGCGGTGAAGATCACGCGATTATCATCGTGAAGATCACTGTGAATATACGCTCTCATGTCGAAGATATAGGAGTTAGAGCAATGTACTGTTAAACAAAGTTGTAGGTCTACTCATGCACTACAAGTTCATCATACATCATATTATCAAATCGACCCTCTGAAAGGAGATATTGGCAAATGAATATGCCGGAGTCGAAGTTGATAAGCCGCAACCCTGCGTAGCAGCGCTAGCACCGGGTTCAGCTAGTTACAGATAAATCTGTATATGTGGCATTACTCCTTGGGGAAGGTCCATTAATTATGTCACGCAGTAAGGGGGGAGGGGGGGTTTGGGAAAACGTGACGATCCATACAAAAAAAAATTTAGTTCTATACAAAAAACGTGACAAGGGGGGGGAGGGGGGTGATAAAATATCAATTTTTGCGTGACGTAATTAATGGACGTTCCCTTGGGGCCTCATGGTGATGAGCGAACATCTTCTTCTACATCATAATCGTTACTCAACGTACGGAGAATACAAACATAGCAATCATAGAATCCTAGAGGGTTTGAGCTGTTTAGTGGAATACCTGTAACTAGAAATTAGAAGAAAAATTAGTATCTTCCATTTAATTCCAACTACCTTTGCTTATCTTCGACAGATACGCGTATTTCGTCTACAATGTGCAGACTTCTTCAGTGTCTCGTACTAGTACAAGTCGAGTCATAGAATGTTTTTTTTTTTCATTAAGTGATTCAAATTCCAGTATGAATTATTTTCAGCTACACAGATAAAAAGAAACATTGAATTTTCTGCGTCATATAATGCACATAAAGGGAATGCTAAATTTACCAGAAAATAATGGGATATTTTATGTAAATTTAAGCCAGATAATGCCTGAATCAAGCCTGTTGTATGAAAAATTGCAAACTTTGTTGTATGGCGCATCAGACACTACAACCAATTGTGTTGTTTACGCCTCCTTTGGCTTGGAATCAAACGAGGGGAAATTTTACGCGCTTGTTAAAATTAATTATTTTTTTCTGTGTAGATTATCTGTTCTAAGACGGTTAGTGCTCGATTTAGAAGTGGCATATGAGTTTAACCGAGAGTGTACCAAATTATGCAGCATACGATATGGAAGCGTCTACACTGAAAATTTATTTTCGTAAATTAGCTTTAACTCGTTTCGGAGTTGGAACATGGAGTTTATACAAAAACCAATGTCTCGTAAATTGTATGAAACATTCATATTGCTTGTCATCTAACAAAATGCTATCATTACATCTTTTTTGTACAGTGCACAAAATGAATTTCGCGGAGACCAGCCAATCGCTGCTTCTCTTCGGTCATACTCATAAATGTGCGGGTTCCTGCTGGGATGATGGGAAGCATTAGTTTATCCCAAAATAGAAATGAAAGCGCTGTCGAGAGTTAGAACCTCATGCACAATAATCAAGTTAGTTCTCACGAGTCAACATGGTTTAGTGAGATCAACCACGGACTCAGTAACAGCTCTCCCTGAAAATGCAGGATAGAATCCCCTATGTCACGAACAACCTGGGATAATATTCTGTTCGATTATTCCGCAAGGAAAACTGACAGTTCACCCATACTGGAGCAGTTGTCAAAATTACGTCGGAGAAATGGCAAAAATTGCTTCATGTCCTTACTTCCCAGCTGCATACTAGGCTTTACACAGAACCGAAGTTTGTTACTTCAAATCAAAAATATCAACACTTATGCCTAAATATAAATAATTTGAATTGAAAAAATGTCTATCACAAAAATCCCGAGTAATCTATGATTAGGGCCTTAAAGCTATACCATCGACAAACCGACATAAAACTCAATCTGCACTATTGATCAAGAATCCATAACGACCGATTCAAATGTGCAGCGATCCCATCTGTCAAAACCTATAGAATCATTTTATCTAGAGCAAATAAATGTGTCCAGAATTCCTGAGACATGAACCTTCTTATCAAGTTCCGAAGCGTGTTCGTGGCTTCAATAAACGTTCTTCGCGACACGAAGGTAGATGGTAGCGATATGATTTGAACGGAAATATTAGAAATTTTCTATTGTCATTCATGTCGGTTTGTCGGTGGCTATACTTGCAATTACATCCATTTTGATGGTAAAACGAATTCAAGCTATTCTTCAACCGCAGCAGCAACGGCAACATAAGCACTCTTCTTGTTGTCGTTTTAAATGAACATGTGTACCGTTCATTGAGGCTGAATAAACAGCCAAAATAACAAAATGAATAAAAAACACTCCTTGAACACCATAATAACAACCGTTTTTATTATTGTAAGTAATTCAATTAAAATAGTTTAAAATTTTGTTATCAATTTGAAATCAACCTCAAACGCTAATAACTAAAATAATTCTTATGATACAAAGTACAATATCTTGTTCAAGTATGCTGGTAATATGAGTAGTTTTGCATTCAACTAGTCACTGTCGTCACTGTCAAACAATTTCATGTTGAAAATGATAACATATGATAACAAAATTAGCGAATGGTGATCACCAAATTTGTTATGTGATAACAACGGAAATTAAAACGATATCTGGGATAACAGAACTTGTTATTCTAAGTTAAATTCTACTCTCAATTAATGATATACTCCCGTTTTGCCATTGTTGACCGTTCAGTAAAATCAAATCAGAAGCGAGAGTGCCAAGATCGGATTTTATGGATCTAGCCGAATAAAATTTATTTTCAGTGGCTATTGTCAAACCCACACGTGTAGGTGGTAGACGGAACGATCACAAATAGGTACTTAAAATTTTCAGACGTTTCGATTCGTTTATTTTACCTCGCTCGCCATACGCGTCAAGTTGGTCAATATTTTGCACTCTTCATCAAGTTCATTAAGTGATTGGCCTTCAGAAGTGTAGATGTTTATTTCTTCTAGACAATATGGTGAGACAGTTACTCGACTTACGTTAGGAGGAGTATCAATTTAAAATATGACCTTTTATTTTTATATTGAATAGCTTATCGAAAGCTACATCAAAAATGTTGGTTTTGTTTATGTATAGCACTCATGGCTGGTCATTTTAGAGCCTTAATAAAGTGAGCAGTATGGCTTCTTAAATTGGAAAATTTTGTGAAAATCGAAAACTGAATTCCTATTTGGACAATTAGTCGAAGAACTTTTGACGACAGAGCTTCCAGCTAAATGGGAAGCCTCACATCCAAATCTGTAAATAATAACCACGGCCGTTGTTACCAGCAAAACAGCAGCAAATATTTCTAAAAAATAAAGAAACCCCAACGCTCAACACCCAGTTTATAACATATAGGTTCCCTTGCAACAAAAGCGAGAGCAGCAATTTCCAAACATCCAATTAATACACCATTAAGAATGTGCTCCGTTACGACTGGGTTGTACACCGGCAGTTGCCCCAGTCCTACCTCGCCGCAAGATGTGGAAAATAAAGTTTCTATAATGGTCCTCTTTGATGGGGGAGGAAATACACACGACTCGCCGACGACGACGACGGCGACATGGAATCACAGGCATTCCAGGAAAAAAAAATCCACTCGCCATCATCATGATGAAGGACGACTAACAGGAATAAAACCAACCAACAGGGACACCAAGTTAACGGAAGCGCCAGCAACGAAGAAAGTGAGTGAGTCCAGGGAAGCCAAACGAAGCGGATGCTGTGTGTGCATGACCGGCAATCAGCGAAAAAGGAAGCGGGGAAAGGTTCTCCTTACAAAGAAATACGTCGATGTTTAGAGCTCAGAACAAACACCATTAACGATGTACGCAATTAAAAGGAAAAATCAAACTTTGTTTTTTTCCTTCGTCCTGTTACCAGCTCGTTGCACGGCGCAGTACGTGTACCTTCAAGTTTATTTCGTGTATTAGTTTCGTTCAAATTGGGAAAAGTTTCTTAGGCAGAGTTGTGGCTACTTGGAATTGGGATTTTTTTGTGCTTTGAGAAGTAGTACCTACGGAGCCTGGGAGATTGCGTTTTCTTTTTTCATGTTCGTTATGGGATCATATTTTTCACGCTGGGCCAAATAAATCGAAAGAGAAGTTGCGATTGTTTATCCGCAGTGAAAAGTTTAGAGATGTTGTTTAGCAACACAAATTGAACGGTTATCAACTTTTCTTTAATAAATTTTAATTTTGCTTGTTGATATAGATATACATAAGACTCCTTCCCATGAAGTTTTGTATTTTTGTATATAACTGTAAATGATGCAAACATCGAGAAAGATACTACTGTTGTGTCTCTCCAAGGATCCGTAAATGTGCACTTGAACTGAGGCAACATTAGTTCCATGCGTATTAGGGCCTCGCTTTTAATGATGGAAAATATCAAAGATAGCTTTCTACATACTTTGGGCAACATCGCTTTCAAACCTAGACCACAAATCACTAAGGTCTGTTGATTTTACCACGAGTTGCCTTAGTAGGAACGGACCCAAGAATGACGTACCCATAACAGTTTATTTTCGGAATATTTTCATCATCTTGGCATTTCAAACTTCCTTGCATTGTATTGCTTATGCCGCCTTTGTTCTAGTTACACTTTTTTAGCAGTGACAGTAGCATAATATTTCGTTTGGAAACAGTTCCACCATGATCTTGCTTCGTAGCTGTGCCATTCGCGACTGTCATGCTACTGTAGTTCTTTACTCTCATGAGGAAATTCCATAAGCAAACATCAGGGAGCGTGAAACACTTCTTCCTATTTTGTTACTCAGAGGCACTTCTTCGGCGCTCACTATGTTGGGAACGAAAGATTTTCGGCGCTTTAATGAGAAATATCTGAGATGCTGCCTTGTAACAGTGACCGTGGTGCGCTATCACCATTGGAAGGATAAAGTTTAACGCATACTGAATGTGAAGGGACCTGTTTTACTTGTGTTGTATTGCTCAGTGAGTAATGGCCATTGCTTTTTTTCTGTGAATTATTTGCAGAGGCGAGTTATTGTTTTCATTAACGCTGAATATCTAAAATTTCAGAAGATTTAATTGAATACACACCGTTTCCCCTAGGTTAGAAAAGTAACGTGTTTTTATTTTTAACACTTAATTTATTCCTATTCTTCGTTTATATTTATTCCTCTGATGACATTTTTTTCAACGGTATGGAAAATCTGCATACGGATTGCTGAAGAACTCGGGGTGTGGGGATGAGGGTGCCAACTCCTCGACCCACTGAAACCCACCCGTGTCTCTAGCCTTGGTCCTCTACGGAACCACATTTCGATATAACTTCGTAAGTTAAGCACCCGATTATGTCTAACTGCATATGGCTTTAGTAGTAAGTTGGTCCCTGTGACCTGTCGCTGGTACTTTTACCATTTCTTCTCGAGCACTAGGACAATCTGAGAAGCCGTCGTAGTTACAGCATCACAGGTGTCCTGTTCTTGACACATTCTCTGGACAAGATTATCCGGGGTCATGTCCCGACCGCTCACGGCCATTATGCCGTTCCTCGCGTCGTTGAAGAAAGAGCACACGAAGAACACATGTTCTGCAGTTTCTTCCGCTTCCGCGCAAACGAAACACGCGGAGGAACCGGCGGGCCCGTACT
This sequence comes from Aedes japonicus, assembly GCA_034211315.2. Classification (NCBI taxonomy): domain Eukaryota; kingdom Metazoa; phylum Arthropoda; class Insecta; order Diptera; family Culicidae; genus Aedes; species Aedes japonicus. Next base: position 9,930 of record JASCZW010013996.1, on the reverse strand, counting down.
TTTGCAGATACTATCTGAAGCAGCCTTAGCCTGACAATATCTTTGTCAAGTGGAAGGTAGCTTCCACATATCGCCGACCGACCCATCCAGATAATTCCGAAATTAGTCGGTGGTCCACCGACCTTTGATGGAATTATTCCATTCCCTTTGCCACTTCCCAAGAAACATTGCCAAAACCATCCAGCTTTATTAAGTATTATTAAAGTTTTATGAACGCCACTGGAAATCAATTTGGTTTTATTATGGAACCAAGAGGTGCCAATTGGTTTTATATATAGTCAGGTTTATGAGAACCTACACAGCTTTTTTACAACGATCTTGAAACCTTGTCTTCTAAAAGTCCTTTTACTCCTATCAAAGGTTTAATTTTGACTTTATGAACTCTTAAAATGCTGTTATGAAATGCCGTTTTAGGACTCATTCATATTATCTTATTATGGTCAGTTGAAAAACCATTTTGAAGCCATTTTGCCTCCAGTTAATGCATTATACGGCTTATTGGCATTGAGGGAAGCCACCATAAGAGCAAATAGTTTTAAAGTAGCCATTGCGAAGATAAATTGGCTTTTTGGCAAAATTGTGATTTCTTTCAATCGCCATATTGAAATATAAGAAATCATTGAATTGTGGAATAATAAAAACATCAATTAATAAATGCAATGCAAATGAACTGTAGAGAAGAGACCAATTTCGGCATTCTTTTATATAGCCTGATTGAATTCCATCAATTTTCAGGAAATTCATATTGAATTTTCGAATATTTTAAATTCAATTTTGTTTTTGTTGTTGTAAACTTGCATAATTTCCGAAGCGCATGATACGCTATATCAAACTCAATTTGTTTTGGATATGTAGAGCTTTATTATTAAATATTATTTTCTGTTAAATTAATCAGAAGAGCAGAGAATCGAACAAAGCAGAACAACAAAAACCAACCACAATATCACAGTGAAGTTTGACAGCTGTGGCCATTTGGCCCTATTCTGGTTTTGATGGCAGCCAATAGGTTTTATGCACACAAAAAAAGTAATGAAATTAAACAGGCGCGTAAAATTTCCCCTCGTTTTATTCCAAACCAAAGTAAGCGTAAACAACGATATTGTTCTTTCATATGCCATTCATGAAAACTTTTCATAAAATAGACGTGATTTATGCGGATAGCCAGCTTTAGTTTACACGAAATTCTCCAGTTATTTCTGTAAAATCCAGCATTCCCTTTATGTGCATTAAATAACACAGAATGTTCATTGTTTCTTTTTATCTGTGCAGGTTCCTCAAGTGATCATAACATCTTTCACTAGAGCATTTTCAAAATCTTTTCAGTCTAATAAAGGTTCTATTGATTTGTTTTCATAACCATCTAAGGAGTGGGCCACTTTGTACAAATTTCGGCTATAAAGATGCATAGAGAATGTATTATTGGACAAAACAGTTTTGAATGCAGTTTTATCAACAAAGCCGGGAGGAGTGCTATGCTGGAATGAAACTAAAATTGTTACTTGGGTTGACCATTGATGTGACTCTGGTGGTCTTGCGGCTATCTCTTGTGCCCCTTTGCTCGAAGCACTCTACGTGCTCTTTTATGATGATGCCGATGGGCATCATCCCCGCTAAAACGCACACCGCGTTGAGTGACACAGTGCGGTATGCCCTGACCACCCTCAGGCACATTAACCTGTGGTTACTTCCGTGCTTGCCGAGGTATCTCTTAGTACTCAGGGCGGAGGCTCATGCCGGCCCGTCGAACCTCATGATGGGCAGAACGACCCTGACCAGGAGCCTACGGTTCCCCCCTGTACCGCTGAGTTATTCGACATCATGCGAAATAATGCCGATATAGCCACGGAGGCTTTCTTGGATGCGTGGTCGACGAGGCTGCTAAAGAACAGCTTATCGTCGACCATGACCCACAGGAACCTCAAAGACCTCTTCGATTCGATTGTGCAGTTACCTGCACTAATCGTCACGTGTTGCTCCGATTTTTGGTTGTTAACAACCGTGACCTCGGTTTATGGTAGGCTAGCTTCAGTTCCCTGGAAATACCTTCCCAGACTCTTGTACAGGTACCCTAGAACGTGGAGGCGTTGGAGCGAGTCGGCTATTGTCATCCAACTGGCGCTGTTGAACGCATTTCTCACGTCAAAGGTGACCACTCCACAGTAGCGAAAACCTCGTCTCTTGCGCTGGATTGCCACTTCGGTCGTCTTGGTGACGGACTTGATGGCGTACACCGTTGACTTCCCTTTACGGAAGCCAACCTGATTTTTAGACAGACCGTCTATACTCTCCGTGTACTTCGTCAGTCTGTTGAGGGTTACCCTTTCGAGCACCTTAGCCGCTGTGTCCAACAGACATATCGGTCGATATGCCGATGGATTCCCTGGTGGCTTCCCTGTCTTCGGTAGCAATACTAGAGTCTTCCAGGCGTCCGGAAGACGCCCTTGTCCAAACACCTTTGCATCACCGCCTTGAACATTGCGGGTGCCAGTGAGATAGCCGTCTTGAGAGCCAGGTTTAGTATACCGTCAGGTCCTGCCTTCAGCGACTTACCTTTCGTTCATCGTTTGTAACAGTTGCCTCATCCCCTTCATTCGCAGTGCCGTTCTTATTGTCACGGGGCATATCTGCAGTTATGGGAGGCCTTGTGACTCGGAAAGAGTCCCCTAATGACAACCTGCAGTTGCTCTGGATATTGCTCGGTTGGAGCTGTCGTGCCCTTGGTTTTAGCTATGACAACCCGATGGGCGTCACCCTGCGATTGGCTTTCTTACACAGACCGAGAAAGCAGGCTCATCTGCTGTTCTTTACCTCTTTCTTTAGTGCGGCCTTAGCGGCAGGAAGCGCCATGTGACGCTCTGTTCTTTCGGAGTCCACCGGGCTTTTCGCATCCAGCTTCTTGGAGCCAGATTCTCTGGAGGTCGGCGATCGTCTCTGTTCACCAATGTACCAGTGACCTTTCGTCTCTAGGTTTAACCTTTCTGGGCATGGTTGCGCCGCACACTCGTGTAAGTAGTGCTACGAGTTGATCACTGCAATGATCCTCGGTAACGTTCAATCTCTGTTTCCGGTCAAGCGGCTCTTTGAATACTTCTTTATCGAAGTACGACGTCCTCCATCTGGGGGCGAATGGAATGGGTGCTTTTCCCTCTGCGCGCTGCCTAGCGTTGTAGATGTGTGCTATACACACCTTAAAATTATGAATTTTATACGAAACGTAATTCATGATTGTTAAATGTCGGGGAGCGTAAACAAAAATTTCATGTAAAATCATGTTCCCTGAAACTGACACATACGCAATTCGACAAAAGATGTGTTTGATTGAATTTATTTTCAACTCTAATATCTCGTTCAACTCATTCATATGTGCTAAAGGACGCTTGCATGTGTCGGTTTCAGGGGACAGATATTTACACGACATTTTGGTAGTGTATAGCGTACCACCAGACGGTCACTATGAGTGTAGCCATCCTCTACACTCCAGTTGTTCAACAGCCCAGGACTATAGAACGTCACGTCGATGATCGACGCCGCTCCGTTTCTATGGTCGGTACTTTTGGTATCTACGTTGGCCAAGTCTACGTTGAACCTTAGGTTGGTAAGGCGGCTGCCCCACTCCAACGGGTTACGGCCAGTTAGCTCTGTTGTCATCCAATCATCCATTTGTGAGAACTGGTCAATCGACCAGCGACCGCGAAGCCCTCGTTTGAAATGTACTCAACCTCTTGGACTGGGAACTTGCCCGTGATCTACAATACCGCCATATTAGATCCATCCGCTACCCAGTTTCCTTTACCGGCGGGGATGCGGGATGGGTTCGGATATGATTGCGATATCCATTCGTGACTCGCGAAATATGTGACACAGCAGTTGCTGAGCTGCCTCACAGTGGTTTAGGTTCAATTGGGTTACCGGAACTTTGTTGAGCTCTTTGGTTTACCCTTGTAGGCCGGGCACTTGGGGCCTCTCGTTACGTGCTTGTAGTCTGGTTTCCCAGAGCATGTCATGCATTTGGGGGGCTTGTTGCAGTCCTGGGCCTTGTGACCTTTTCTTCCGCATCTGCGGCATAAATCGCTCCTATCGGGGCCTTTATATTCCTACGACATATGCCCGCTTTCGAGGCACTTATAGCACATCTTGGGCGGCTGGTGCAAACTTGTTGGCAAACAGACCATCCCACTTTGAGTTTTTCCACTGTTAGGGCCGACTTTGCAGCGGCAAGTGGCAGTCGTATTGTTGCCACTTGACTCCCAAGTGGCAACCGTATTTCCTCGCAGCCGTATGGATGTTGTGGCAACCCCGATATCACACTGGACCTTGATCGCCGTGAAGATTTCACCAGCTTCCGTTATCTCGACCAAGTTTGAATTCAATCCAACGCCCATCGCCCGGTAGTGTGTTATGCAAGACAAATGTTTGCAGTTAAACGTACCGGTCAGATACGAGAAACGTTTTTAGCCAGGGAGTACCTCTGTTAGGTGGTCCAGGGGCCAATTTCAGTATTCCTGGCTACTTACGTCCATTTAGAGGTCGCTTACACTTACAAGTAGTTCCGCAATGACTCAGTACAAACACCAAAAGGATATCAGTTTTGTGCATACCCGACCAAAATGGCATAACATACAAATAACAAAATTATAACAAACCTTGTTACGATTAACTGATTATGACATAAATTTGTTAGAGATGTTTTCATCTGGATAATTATATAATATATTTATAACAAATTAAGATGTAATGAATCCCAGAAAGTTTGAGCTGTTTAATAGAATAACTGTAACTAGAAATGAGATGAAAAAATAGTGTTTTCCGTTTAATTCCAACCACTTTGGCTTATCTTGACAGATGCGCGTTTTTTGTCTACAATGAGCAGACTACTTCAGTGTCTTGTACTAATAACTCGACAGTCGAGTTATTAGTACGAGACACTGAATAAGTCTGCACATTTAGACGAAATACGCGTATCTGTCAAGATAAGCAAAGATAGTTAGAATTAAATGGAAAATAATAAGTTTTCTTCTAATTTTTCTTCTCATTATCTATGTCATAGTTTGCTATATTTGTTACCTTTTGAGGACTTTTTGATCTCAAATCTTACAACCTCTGTTAAAAAAACAGCGTAACTGAATAACAAGACTTGAAGTAATTTTGTTGTTTCGTTTTGTTCGGGTACATTTCTATTATCCAATCATATTGCTTTGAGGATGGCACGTATTTAGCAGTATCGTTCAAATTTAGTTATAATCAGATAGATCTCACCGGAATTGAACACCATTTATGTGTCTACTGGAGTAGCACTCCGGTATTCGGAAAATATTCAAACTTTCTCCTATTCGAATGGTACAGCAATAATATAATTAGAACTTTGTACACAAATCCAAAACAATGAAAACCACAGGTACAACTTTCCAGTTTTCTTTTTCCAGAAGAAATTCAATTTGAATTTCTTGTACAATGCTTTGATTTTCTTTTTCTTTTGCCCCACAATCTGGCAATAATCAAAATCCACCGCTATGAGGTGACTTTATTTCGACTTCAAAACTGCTTATAATCAACAATTCACTCGCGACGAAGCGGAAAAATACTCTAATTTAATCATTTATGCCCGAGTGGCACAATACTTATGGCACTAACAAACAAAACTAAGCTGACATAACTCTTACACCCAGTGCGGGGGTGGGGGCGAAGCACAGCAAAAAAAGGGAGAAATATTACCGATCAGTACAAATTTTGGAAGGAAATCGATTACATTCACTACCTCTTACACAAAGCACGCGGATATTTCATGATTTCAGAGTTTTTTTTAGGTTGAACTATGATTTATTTTTTGATATTCGTTTTATTGCGAGAACGACGCAGCAAAAACAAAACACGTCAGCTTGCTGCGATCGTCTAATAGCTAAGAGTAGAGCCGTCTTAAAATTGCAAAAATCGATTGATCTTGAAGTTTCTTGCTAATATTATAACAGCGATACAAGTATGCCAAAGGTTTCATTAATTGTTTTGTTTTCAGACTGATACGTCTCATTTTCAAAATAAGAAGAGGATCTCAAGGAAATTCAGAGATCAGAGGAACACTTCGTTTCAACCAGGTCCGATGTTCTAAACTCTATTATGACCATTAGTTCCGACGCACAATCTTCTGTTTTACAACCTGAAAAACCAAGTGGATCGAAATCAAAGCCAGTCGTAAGCAATTTGAATCGTAAAAAATCATCATATGATGAGATGGCGCTTCTTTTAAAGTGCGTCGAAATCATGTCTGAGCCGATGGAACTTAAAAAATAAAAAAATTGGGCTACCATTCTGGGTGATTCGACCAGCTCGTTGCTAAAGACATTATGGACTAAAGATTTAGCATTGTACAACGAATATGCGGTGGTTTTAAGGAGCTTGCACTACAAATTTGAGCAGGCCTATGAAGAGAAATTAATTTTCAGAATGTCTCAAGAGGAGGTGATCGTCCTTGCGTCAGATGAGCCATACAATTTGCCCACCATCGAAACCGAAACAGTTACTTCAGGAGCCAAATATCCAGCATCAGATTCCTCAACATCTTTGAGCCATGTCGAACCTGAACTGGATTAACGAAAATTTCTTCGTATTTTTAGTACTGAAAAATAATATAGAACGATTGGTCGATGGATTTTTTGAATTTTTATACCAAATAAAACATTCTTTTTCAAAAATGTTCAAGTCAAAAGAATCCCAAAAGTTGTCTAGTAATAAGTTTTGAGACAATTTAGAATTTAAAATTAATGTATTTTGTAAACCTTACTTTAAATTCCCACCCTCTTTCCCATCCGTAATTTGTAATTCCTATTAACCTCGAGACAGCCGCGAGTAATCGGTTCTATCCTCCTAACTTTAGATTTAAGGTAACTTATGTGTATAAATATGAAAATTTTATTCGATTTAGCCTGTACAAATAAATGATATAAATTAAAAAAAATACCAAATAGAAGCTTCAGAGATCTTGTTTACATAATAAATATGAAAATACCCATATGTTTTATTTAACAAAAATGATTGTTTGGATTCTATGGATTTCTCAGCTTGCAGATAGAGGGCGCTTTCTGTTTTTATTATACATCTAGTAAGCTTGGATCTATTTATATAAAAATGTACTTCTGTGTGTCTGTCAGACCCTTATAGACTTTAAAAGTAATGAACCAATCGGCGTGTAAATTAGCATGCAGAAGTTTTTGGGGCCCGGAAAGGTTCTGATCATAGTTGGCGACCCGTAACCCTTCTGGATAGAGGGGCTTCCATACAAATGAAACGCATATTTCTGCATGACTCAGAAACTTATCAAGCAAATGGGACAAAATTGGACATGTGGCGGTTTTTGAAGACAGATTTTTTTCTATTTTAGTTTGAGACCCTTCCCTCTTCTGGAACGGGGGCTCCCATATAATTGATACACAAATTTCAGCATTACTCGAGAACATATGAAGCAAATGAATCCAAATTTAGCATGTGGGGGAATTTTAAGATTAAAGATGTTTCTATGGTGGTTTGAGAAACCTGTCCTCTCTGGAAAAGAGGGAGGAAGGGGGGGGGGGGGTGAGTTGGTCCAAAGCAAATGAATTAGAAATTTCTGTATAACTCAAGAACTACTCAAGCAACTGGAACTAAATTTGGCATGTGGGGGGTATTTAAAGGCAGGATTGTTTTCTCTGTGAGTTCGAGGAACTGCCTACCTCTGTGTTGGAGAGTATGACGACCCCCTAAAACTACAACCCTGCCAGCACAATCCATCACCACACCAGCTCAGACGGTCAAGCAAAACAATACGATTGAATGTCCAGTGTCTGTACGTAGCTAGCCGAAACCAAGGAACTCAGCGCACTCATCATTAACCGATCGTCATCATCATCGTCATTATGATCAGTACAGCATCCAGTCGCACGGGAGCGATAAGGAAGGCCGAACGACTGCTGATAAGAGCGGCGAGATCCATGAGATCTGACGGTAGAAAACATCGCCTCGGATCCTCGAAGGTCTGTTGAGCAGGACTAGATATACAACCAGACAGTATCAATTCCACTTGCCACCGAGGTACACGGCAGGATCCACACCGCCGGTTTTTAATTTGTTCACTCCTTTTTAATGTGTCTAAGTTAAGTTAAACTAGATTAAGCAATAAGGTAATGTAGTTCGTGTAAAATAAATTCCTAGTTTGTCCGTGGCAATACAAGTGTTTAAGAGAAGAATGTGTGTTTGTTTCGCGTTAAATTGACAACCCGGATTGGAATAATTGCATGTTGAATGCATGTACCCCACCCCACCAAGTTCATCGATGTTGATCGCCCGCCTCGCTAGTCGATTGGGAAGGAATTGTCCGGTAAGCGAGCAGGGATCACACATTTTGGTCCTTCGAGCCGGATCCAACCCACCCTGGACCCTGGATTACACGGAAGCCTAACACTGAGTCGAAACAATTGGATCACCATCTCTTCTGTTATACTGGACGCCATCATTCGAGAAACAATTGGAGATTGTTCTTTTCAAGACACCATTGCGCCTAGGATTGGTGCTGCCTTTCGGATCGCCATTGTGGTAAACTTGGCTTGGACGGCTGCCAAGTGGAGTTTGGTACAGGTTAGTGAACTCTTGCTGCTATATGTCCAGTCGAGCTAGGCAATTTCATCATTCTAACACACAATTTTATTTTCTGTGTGGTCTGCGATCTCAACGATATCTTCGAGCCTCGAGCAAGATGTGTGGACGATTAACCGCTTGATTTGAAACCTTCCATGCAGCAATTCAACCGTTTACTAGGTCATTGCCCGCCTATTCAATTGGAGTTTCGGAGATCATTCATCGGCATTTTGGTTGGTATTCTGCACCTGAGGAACGACAAGGATACGAAGCCATTGTATTCATTCCTGGATACCAGTTGGCAGGATTTACGACGTGAGAGGGAAGCAGTACAACAATTTTGGCCAGGTAAATTTACATTTAGTGTACTGCCGAAGCTAGGCGAGTGGAAATACACCATTTTAATTGTGATAAACCCCTCTTCGTCTTACCTTTCTGATCAATGAGCCCTGATGGTCCTTTTGGACTTCTCCATCTTTGACTTGAGTTTGGTTGACTGGTGTTGCTGGTAATCAATTGATTACGGTTATTGATTCTTGTGGTGAGTTGCAGCAGTATATGCCTAGCCGAAGCTATCCTTTCGGATATTATACCGCATTTCCTCCTCTTCATCCACATTTTCACACGAGTTTTGCTGTATTGAGACGAGTTGGCTACAAGGTTGCTTGGATAATTAGCATAATCGAATTGGAGCATCGCTATACATCCTATCGGGTAATTTTTTGTAGTATATGCCTAGCGAAGCTAGGCCTGCACTCTGCGTACTACACCATATCTCTCCTCTTTGATCCACTTCATGGTTGTTCATCGTTTGGAAGTTATCGTTGATTGGAAATTGTTTGTTTCGTCACACGCTGGAATACTCCTTTCAGAATAAGAAGTGCTACTGCTCGTTTCTCCGGGTAAATTAAAAATAGTATATGCCTGGCGAAGCTAGAGCTTCTACAGTATACTACACCGCATCTCTTTCTTTCACGAATCGCTTCAAAACTGTGACAACATGGCACCACCCGGCGTAACATCTGCTCAAAAGGTACCAACGATGAGAGCATTGACGGCAAAACTGAAGGAGATTCAGCTATCCTTCAACGACATTCACCGATTTACACAGGCGTTTTCGGAAACTAACAGTGTGACCGACGTGGAGGTTCGGATGGAGAAACTTGATGCGTTGTGGGAAAGCTTCAGCGTAGTTATAGTGGAAATCTTCACACACGAAGACTACAAGGAGGAAAGGGCGTCGATTGAGAAGGAACGCATGGAATTCAGTGATAGGTACTACGAAATCAAATCCTTTATGACGGAGAAGATCAAGGAACTTTGAAGCCT
>JASCZW010013995.1:0-24071 GCA_034211315.2 Aedes japonicus | reverse complement strand
ATGCGCTGAATTCCAGTTACGTATTGCTGTATCAAAAATAGCTATCCTGTTTCTTCAAATTATGTTGCAGAAAACCGAGTACTTTATTCATACAAAAAAATTGATCATTTATTGTACGAGGTTAAACTTGAACATAATAGAAGATCTGGACGAAATTAAGTTGTTCCGTCAGCATTTGAAATCTTTGGATAGAATGCTCTTCATCATCAAGTTCCGGACAAGTGTTGCATCGCATTTTTTGACGCTTAGAGCCCAAAATTTTTGAACTCCTGCATGTTCCCAGCCGCCTCACCAAGTCTTCTTTGAAGGCCCTCTTCACGGTCGCCCGGTACCGTTCGATGGCAATTTGGTGGATTGATATTTTTCTTCAACGAAATCTGCGCAATCTTTCCGCAAGCCGATTGAGAGTGGTCTGGCACAGTGAGCCGACGCGAAATCCGGCCGAAACAGTGGTAGGTGTACTATGCTTCTTATATAAAGCGCAGCAATCTCTGCGGAGACACTCAGAATCGATATAGATTTTCCGCATTTATAGCTCCGGCAGTGAAAGCTGGTGACTTCAAACCCACAGGAGACCTCAATTGCTTGCCATACCAGCAATTTTAACGACCGAATAAAATTTCCTCACTTCAATCGACCTGTCCTGCATCGCTCACATCCTCCCCAACGACGGCAGTGAAGTAATTTCGACCTGAAAGAGGGTTTGAGGTCCTCCTTTACATAGGTCTCATCGTCCATCAAAACGCATGCATCCGGACGTCAAAAGACGCGAATACAATTTCCGGCCCTTGTTGCTGCTGCAACCATCGACAAATACATGCGTTACCAACGCAAATGTATGTGGTTAAACATATTCGATACCTTATATAGGTTTGCCTTGGAATTGTTACTAAATATAATACAGAATCAAGTTCAAAATAACTATGGTTCGAACAGCAAAACTAACTATCGAGAACATTCTAACTTCCCAAAATAACACTGGATAAAAATAATTCTAAACTGAAAAAAAAGGTTTTTTATTTGAAACTTGTCGACAATTTCTTTAGCAACTTTTAAATAAACACTTTAACACCTCATCAGGATATCTGAAAGATAGTATTGGAACAATTTCTGGAAAACTTTTATATGAAATCACTTACCCAAAGACAGAACTTTAAATTAAATACATTAAATATGAGATTATGAAATTCTTTTAAAACAAAAAGGCTAGGTATTAACTGGGTTGCTACTCCGTTACTGAAAAAAACTGGTGTAAATTTATCAGAGAACCTGGTGGCGCTTAGGAGTAACTTTACATCTTCCTCAATTACAAGGAAGTTTGGTTTAAGGCAGTCTAAGGTAAGTTATTTTTAGATCATGGATGCACTGTGTTAACTGATGCAAATGAATGAAATGAAAAAAAGCGTAGAACACTGCTTTTATTTTAAATCTAGTGGTGATGGAAAGCGGCAAGTGATAAATGACCAGAAAACGGCCTGGGAACTCCCACGACCTTACTGTTCAGAAAGCCAAGGGGCAGGTAACACTGAGCTACTGCAACCGTGTCTATGAGATTATGGAATTCGTGCAAAAATAGACTATTTGACAATTTTTCACCAAATAAAATCCGCCATCTTGAAACAAAAATTGTGTCGAGACATCAATTTTTGACCTTTACGATCGTCCTTTCCGAAGACCATAGCAGATTTTTTGGCATTTCCACAAACTGAAGTCGCCAAATTGGTTCGTGCGTCAGGCAATTTCCGTCACTTCCGTTGTCCCGTTAAAAAGCCCCATGTTGTAGGATATTTGAGGCTTTTCTAGGCAAGTCGCTATCTTGCTTTTCACAATAAATCATGGATGTTGCATAATATGCTGAACGATCCTCCACAGCACACCATTGAAACGAGGTTGGTGAACACTGAAACTAATCTTCTTCGAACACATAGTATCAATAATGTTTTTACGTTTTTTACTTTTCATTGTATGTACGCTCCTCAGGAAAACACTTGAGCTGTTTTGGGTCTTCTTGCATTGCTAAAATCGTCTCATTAAAAATAACGTTGTTTCAAAAATCCAATCTTTCTTGTGTCTTTCAATTTAAAACCTGCCGTTATAATACGGAACTATCAATACTTTCTCTTCATGTCTATTCGTTCTATGACAATTCTGTCACTTCTGGAGCCTCTCATGTAGATGAGGAATCACCTGTTACTGACAAATGTCATCCAAATTCTGAATATTATTGTTTTCCACGAGTGGAAAAATGGGACCAAATCACAACTAATTAAAGGCCGCTGGATATAGTGCCCTGTAAAACAACATCTTATGTAAAAAATGAGGAATCAGAATGGTGATGTGGTTTCATCTTAGGCAGGTCCCAGGAAGTGGCTCATTTTGCCCGATTTTCCCTAATTTCGGAAGAAAAATTGAACAATCACATTTATCATAAACAACTCTACAATCATCTAGCATCCTTCTTAACAGCACTGTGTGGAAATGTCTGAAAATCTGTCTGAGTATGTTATCTTGTAAAAACATGTCAGAACTGTCCGACACTGATATTCCCCATACTGAAAGTACTAGATATGCCATGTGATTTTTTGGTAGGCAGGCTGGAGTCTAGTAATGCCACTATTGTGGACTGCTCCGAGAGGCTGAATGGTACGCTAACAATCTTTACTGTAACATCAGTTATTATGGCCCATTTTGCCCGCTTTTCCCTACATGCTGGAAGAATCATGATAAATGATTTTGGAATGGCACACCGCATTACAATCAAATCAGTACACTACAATGTGAAAATGTCTGAAAATCGAATGAAGTGGATGTCGACTCTTCAAGCTGGAGAAATGGCTCCCATTTTGCCCGATTTTCCCTATTTTGAAAAAATAATTGAATAATCTACGTTTATATATTTTCACTGATGATATTGTTATTTGGGATCTATTGAAAATATCGCGAAGAATCCAATGAAGGCAATACAATGTACAAATATCAAGGAGACATCATTTACCCCGATATTCTCTTGTAATACTAAGATATATCAATGCTAGTTTTTCCAAAATTCATAATTAGAATGTTAACAAAAAAAAACATTGCACTATTGTGAAATAACTCTGCCAGAAAATTAAAATGGAAGAGATTTTGGCTGTTTACACATCAGTTATTGTCCATTTGTCTACGCACCTGCCTGGAAGAATCAGTATATTTAATGCGTTGCCTGACGCGATGCTTTAGTAAAATCGTCTTTTTAATAGTATGAAAATATCTGGAAAAACTGAATGGAAGGGGATGTCGATATGCATTATGATCTCAAAGTGACTCATTTGCTTCGATTTTTCCTTATTTTTGAAAAAAATTAAGATAATCCATATTTACATCATATTAAACTTTTGATATTGAGCATTGTAATTTAGTATTGTAGAAAACATCTGAAGAATACAATGGCATGAAGAGCAATATCGTCTTGCATAAAGATCAGGGACTGTTTTGACCGATATTTATATTGGATAAATAAACTAGATATAACAAGTGGTTCTCGAAAAATTTCTGATCATAATGTATAAAATACAATGCTCTTTTGGCATCTTGGAACTGTCTGAGAATTAAATAACATCGGTATTTTATCCCATTTTACCCTTTTCTCTACATGGAAAAATATTTTAATATGATTTTTAGTAGCGCAATTAGAATAAAATTAATGCCTGCAACAATCTAAAATTTCTGGCAAATTGAATGGAGGGATTGTCGTCTTTGACCTCGAAAATGGCTCATTAAACCGACTTTCCCTAATTTTCGGTCGTTATTAATCATACAGTTAACATATTAGCTCTAATAATGTAGAATACGTATGCTGCGCATTGTTGAAAATGCGCAAGAATCTAATAAAGGAGATATCGTTTGCGATCTCTTATCACCCTGTTTGGCTAGACCACCAAACTGCCAGTCACCCTGTAATGATTATACGGTTTTGTAATAGCCACACATCCGACCGAATTAAAGCACTGCAATATTGTAAGATGTCTGAAAATGTAATGCTGAGGATGCCACCACTTCCGCTGCCCAATTTTCCCTGAGTTGGAAGAAAAAAATAAATAGTCTTATGGTAATCTGTATTTGCTTTAAAAATATTTAACTCGTTTGTGCTGTACGCTATATGTTGCCACTCTGTATGTGTGTTTCAATAGTTACAAGTTTTGTTTATCAAAAGCTTGAAATATTGCACACGCCAAGTGTTACGCGTGCTGTACCGCATGTATTCGTCTTCAGGGAGGCTCTCTGAGGAAAGACTACCTTGTGCAAAATCCTGAACATTTCCATGGCATTGTCGGTGCGTTAGATTAGATTCTGATGCACAGCTCGTCCAAAAATCGCATTTTATCTATGGATTACGTTCCGGTATGTAGGGGAAAAAGCGGGCAGAAATGGCCAATAACTGATGTTTTCGTACAGGAAGACGACATACTCTCCATTCAGTTCCCCGAACGGTTCCACAAATAGTGTATTGCACATTTTATCCAGATTCTAGTTCGCCCAAATTTCAAAATCACATGGCGTATCTAGTACGTTACCAGCATGTGGGGGAATATCAGGCAAAATGGACATGACCTGCAAACGTTTTTGCTAAGACAATATTACCTCCATTGGACCCTCTAGACATTTCCACAATAGTACAGCACAAATGGATGCTATATTATCAGAGCTAATATGATAAATGTGTGATTATTCAATTTTATTCGAAATTAGGGGAAAATCGGGCAAAATGAGCCACTTCTGGGCCTGCCTAAGATGAAACCATCACCATTCGATTCCTCGCATTTTTTACATAAGATAAGCTGTTTTACAGGCACCTATCCAGCGGCCTTTAATCAGTTAGATTTTGGTCCATTTTCCCCACCGCTGCAACGATTCAAAAACAGCAAACATTCAAATTTTTGGTATAAATCAACCTGATTTTAATGTCAATTTGAATTCAACTTCTCAGTACCATTCCTAATCCTTAACAGGACAACACATTACTTGAAACACGATTACTTGAATGGCAAAAAGTTGTCGAAAAATATGTACACGGCCAGCAATTTTAACTCAGTTTTGAGTCGTTTTTGACTCACTTTGGTAAATGTAAATGAGTAAATGTTACTGACGATTGATAAGTCGACAAATCAAAAACATACATCTGACTTGAGTCGATGTTTTTGATATGTCGACTTGGCAATATAATTTGAGTGACTCCACCGATGATAAAAGTGAGTCAAAAGCGACTCAGAACTGAGTTAAAATGGATGGCCGTGTAGTGGTGGATTGAAGAGCAAAGTCTTCATAACTACTGGTACGATAAATCAGCAAATGTACGATGAAAAGTGCCTAAAGAAACGGCTTCTAACGGGGTATAGTTCTAAAATGAGAATGATTTTAACTCTCTCACGTACCAAATCACGTACTTTCTGCCACCAAGAGACCAACTATTTTGGAGTTGTTGTATCTACTAGTTGCAGAACACGTCCTACACTTCACCGCTGTCCAGGATACGAAAGAGGGCAAGCTCGCGGCTACGTGATCGGGTTGGATTACGGGTTGTATGTAACCTCAGGCGGGCGAGATGCGAGCGGCAGGGATGGGTCATATAGACAAGGTGTATATAGAGGGTTGTTAATAGATGACCATATTCATCATCCACACACAAACCATAAACGTGCACAGAGAAAAGAAAGATTATGTGAATCAATGCTTTCTGTCTCCAACGCAATCGCATGTTTTGTTTTGTTCCAACTTGTTCAGTTGTGATCAAAATGCCGTCGAAGCAAGAAGCATTACGCGAGCGGATTGTACAGTTCTATCAAACGATCGTAAATCACGGGAAAAGTTCACAGTGAACCGTTTAACACGGAGAATGCTCCAGTTTCAACCATCTAGCGTATCATGGCATCCTCAGGAACAAAGCTCATGGAGTGGTAGTGGGAGACCAGCTAAAATAATGGACAAGAAAGGAGTTAGATTGCTTCATGGTAGTTTTAACAACAAGGATTCGATTAGTCAATCTGATGCAGCAAAAAAGTTCAAGATTAAGCAACCTTACATCTGCCAGACGTTGAAGAAGATAGGAATAGTCTGCCACAAGAAATCAAGAGCAACAGATTATAACGGGGTATGAGAAGGATCTAATCTCGGATAAATACAACCTCCGCTTAAGCGCCAGGCAGATTACCGCTGTCTTCATGAAGGCGACGTTGACTAAACAAAGAATCCCGTACCGGCTGCGAGACCTCAGGCAGGTCCTTAATCGTAACTCTTTACTCACGGCCGAAAGCTCTCAACGCATTAACTCCAACGAAGAATGGACCTATAAAAATGAACAACGTGCAGGGTGTGGTAGTTTTCCTTTGAAGGTTTGTCCACCCAGAGCTCTATTCTACGAGTCCCGAAAAAATAAACCGAAATTTGCAACAAACGAACTCTCTCACCAAACTAAAGAACTACCAAAGAATGCTCACTAACGTAATCCGGATTCTGATTTTTATTAATACCCTTCTGGTAATAAAGACATCTATCGATTCTAATAATCTTCACAGTTTTCGCATTTTAGTTCTAGGGTTAGTATGTGTATACATTTTGGTTGGGTCTTACTTGCTCTTCTTCTCTTTTCTCATGCGGATCTCCATCCTGTGCCATACTACAGTGACCGTGATCTCCTTCACTTGTCGACGAATTCACTACGGGACGATTTGAAATTCAACCCGAATAGTGGTGCTCAACCTGAGTGGTGAACGACATGGTGACGCTTTGCGGCCACCTGTTGGACACTAGGTACAACCACGCGGGTGTAATTAAAGAACTGTAATGGCGGTGATGATGACGTATCGATGTGACGGTTTCGATGCTGACGTGATCGATGATACCCTCTCAAGTCGAGTGCAGGATCATACGCACCAAAGGTGCTGCTATGTTTATGCCTTACCGCCGAAAGTGTCGCACGATATGTATCGCTGCCTTTTAGAACGGACTCCGCCGTGTCCTAGGTGCACCCTTCATTCGAAGGAAAAATGTCGAATGTGTTTTAACGTTAGAATTCTGTTTTTTTAGGTCACATTTTGAGGTTAAAGTTACCTGCCAACCGTACACACGAGGTACAATTCTGTACAATTACCTCTTACACAACTTTTTTCAGTTTTCTAGCCCTAGAATATTTTTTAAAATCTTTTCTCAATTGGTGTTACACATATAATCAAGTTTAGCTTACTTTTTCTACAATAACTTCCTGATAACTCCTACTGTACAATTTTTACAGCTTTACAAACACTATATATGAATCGTTCACACAGTTGCACCGTTTTTTTTCTGCTCTGCCTACGCCAGACTCGACTTTCTGATCTTGACGATTCTACGGTCTGGGTTTGAGATCGCTAGTGGCAAAACTCATGGGCCTTTTTCCCCATATATCTCGACAATTCCCGAGATCGTTCTTATTCGTCGTTTCTCGTGTATATCCGTTTTCTAACGCATGTCTTAAAGATTATCGGTTCGCTTCCTACTGTGAAATCGCATATTAAAGGGATCAGAGACCTGGTAGGCTGGGTGCTTGCACGGAAGAAATATTTATGAAATTAATTTTGTTTTTCTCATTTTTTTAAATAAAATTTATGTTATCTTCGTAACCTTTGTTACAAGATATAAACCGTTAAATTTCAATGCCACTGGAGGACCCAAAATTACGCCGGAAACTGTTTCGTTTTGGATAATGAAAACTACTTCCCTCTCTCAAAAACCCACATCCCAGGAAATGATCGATATTATTCTGATAACATTTCTGCTGCATATCCGAGCGTGACATATAAGTTTAAGCATTCGTTAGAGTAGAAGGTGATCATATATTGACATAAAGACTGTATTCGATTAAATTTAGACACACGCAATAGTTCGTAACTTTTTAGCGCGTGGGTAAAAATTATTGAAATTTTAACTGAATGTATTTCATTGTGTTGTGTCAATTGTGTAATGATTTCTCGTGAAAATCGGTCGAGTGATTTCAGTGATGGCTTCCAATGAAGAAATAGTGCGCCAACAAATTTTGGGCACTCACTTCGAAAACCCAAACGCTTCTCATCGATGGATCGGAAAACAGTTCGGAATCGCACATTCAACCGTATCTCATGTGATCAAAACGTTCAAAGATCGTAAGACAACCAAACGGAAAATGGTAGTGGCAAAAAACGTGGCACATCAAATCCGGAGAAGGCCAGGGTAGTATTGAACCAATTTAAACGTTATCCCAACATTTCGATCAGGGATGTTGCGAAAAAGGCGAAAGTTTCCAGTTTGTTTTGTGCAGAAAACAATGAAACGTTCTGGATTACATGTGTACAAGGTCCAGAAGGCACCGAACCTGAGCGATAAACAGAACTCGGTGGCCAAAACTCGTGCAAGATAACTGTACAGCGAGTGGCTCACAAACCCGTTCTGCTTTGTGATGGACGATGAGACCTACATTAAAGCCGACACCAAACAAATGCCAGGACAGGAACACTACGTCGCCACCTCTAAGTTGGCCGTTCCGGAGAGTGTACGGAAGAAGAAACTGTCGAAATTCGCCAAAACATTCCTTGTCTGGCAAGCGATCTGCGGATGTGGCAAAATGAATGCCTCCAAAAACGGCTTCTGCCCTTCTTGAGATCTCATGATGGCCCGACACTGTTTTGGCCGGATTTGGCATCTTGCCACTATGCCCGGCCTGTCTTAGACTGGTACAAAGATAATAATGTAGTTTTTGTACCAAAAGACGTCAACCCTCCAAACACTCCGGAACTTCGCCCAATTGAAAAATTTTGGGCAATCATGAAGGCAAAGCTCGTTGAAACTCCAAAACTGATAGACAATGAACTTGAACTAAAGAAAGTGTGGTTAAAAGTAAGTAAGCAAGTCGGTCCTATAATTGCCCAAAATTTGATGAAAGGGGTCAAGGCAAAGGTGCGGGCATTTGGGTTGGGAGAAGAGGTTCAATAAACCAATGATGTCAAAACTTAACTACTAGTAGTACTACTAGTAGTACTTTATTTCCAGAAAGTTTGAAAAGAATCGTGCTCAAGGAAATTTTTTGGCGACCTATTTTGTGTGTCCAAATTTTATCGAATATAGTCTTTATATGAGAGAGGATTTTCCAAACCATGGTTAAAGCTCAGTGGTTTGGCTATTTTAACAAGAAGTGTACCAAAAATCAATGCTTGAATATTGAATCCATTTCTTCAAACGTATCAATGCGAGATGGAAATTCCGTGTTTTGGCCGGGTAAAGCGTCGTCGCATTAAGCGAGAAAGCCACAAAATCGCGATCTAACAAATTTACCGAAGTGTCGCCCGATTTGAGATTCCTTGGGATATTTGAGTTCGCTGGTGTACAGAAACAACGGGAAAGCCAAAGACTGCAAACAACTGATAAATAGAATCAAAAGATGCATTTTTAAAATCGATAAAGAAGCTGTACAACACTCCTGTTCAAATATCAGGACAACGTTTTAGTTTGTTTTTTTACTAGTTCATTTATTTGGGAGGCTCAATTGCGTTAGCTTTACGGAGCCGATAATTCATTGTTTGTGTATAATTTAATGACTTAATACTAGTATTAGTAGGACTTCCATAACGTTTCAGTTGATGACGGATCATTTTCAAATGTTCAATAATTATTTTTCTAAGTAAAGATAAGTGACTTCAAAATAAATCAACCGGTTTCCTTTCTACAAACAGGTCTTTTTTGTTATGGCCCTTAATGAAAATTCTCATGTTTTAGTTATGCCCCGCTGTGTTCTGAAAAATTAATTCGCGCTTTTCCACCGAATCCGTTCCATTGCTAAGCCAAAGTCAACCCACTTGGCGTTTAAATTTATTTTTAGCCTCACCGTATCCGGTAGTCAGTATGTGAATCTTCAATTAATCTGAAAGTTTGCATTGGTAAATTCATATAAAACTCGTCTGAAGCAAAAAACATTCCATTTTATGTGAAAACCCATTACACATGCCCTTTACAAAAAAAAAATGAAGAACACACTCTTTGCTTGTACATTTTCAATCAGTTGAAAGCTTTTGAATTTTCCGATACGAATCTGAGGTGCATGGCTGTAACTTTTTTCTACAGCTCTGTATCGCCAAAAGCAAAAAAAAAGATGTATGGAGAGAGTCCACCTACGATTGATTTAGATTATATTTCGATGCAATACTGAACGGACGCAATTTTTTGTTTAACCTTAATTGCCTGAGTGTTTTTGAATTCCCACAAAACTATCGATGGATATTTGATTCTGATTAACGGGTGGTGATCAAAAGGTTTTTTTTTTTGGTGACAGCTTTTCTGCAGTAAAATCTATCGCTCTATTTTTCAGGTAGAAAATGAATTGAGTATCCCAGCATGATGAATTAAAGCTCCGATCAGAAATTCATTAACTGCGTGCTTCCCTTGAATGCTGTGATGTGGCAAAATGGAGCTATGTATTCATAGCACATTTAAATAGGTTGTTTTCAGCCCCAAAGCTATGACAGTTTGAAATTCGTGCACATTA
This sequence comes from Aedes japonicus, assembly GCA_034211315.2. NCBI lineage: Eukaryota > Metazoa > Arthropoda > Insecta > Diptera > Culicidae > Aedes > Aedes japonicus. The sequence goes on along the minus strand of JASCZW010013995.1, from coordinate 13,546 downwards.
CAAATTCGTAGGGGTACAATAAATTCCCTTATTAGAATAATAATTTGCCTGGCAGTAAAATCTAAACATGAAAACTAATCCGCTCCCCGTCCCCAGAAATTCCTTCGCTTTCAAAGGCCAATTCCTGTGGTTGTACCGAATTTAACCAAACTCATGGCACCGGCCTGGTGTCGCAAACCGTCAAGTAGGTCAGAGCAGAGGCGGTGGGTTCGATTTATCTTTCCAGACACAGAAAATCCTAGAACACTAAGTAAAGCAGTGTGGCAAATCTTTCGCTTCAAAATGGCAATAAGCGTAGAACAACAACAAGGGAATGGCAACCGCAACTTCCGACTTCCGCCACCGCCCCAGTCGACAGCCATGAAAAAGTTTAGTTTATGTTCGCTTCCGAGCTGCGACCAGACCGGGCATGATAGCGTGATAAATTTCAACTTCCTCCCTCACTCCCACCCCCAAGGAACACTTCCACGCGGATTCTCGTCTAATTTGGTGGAGTGAAAATTATTTGTGCGTGCATTGCATACCAGAAATGGATTCCGGAAGCTGCCCCCGTCCGTCGTTCGTATGTTCGTTCGTTCGTTCCCGATCCAATTTTGTTTTATCACTTTCGGTTGCGAAAATATTCCCGTCCGGAGGAAATTCGGCTGGTGTGAAAATACGTTCCTCCTGCGCGCGTTGTTGGGAGAATGCATGCAAACAACTCAACTCCTCCCGAAGATAGGGGCTAGGTTATATGCGAGCAGCATTTCGAGTGCTTAGTAATCGAATATTTTATGTCATTATTGTTTTGATCGATTTTATCAGTCACGTTGGATGTAGGACACTGGAATGACATTTTTATTTGCCGCGTGTTTCAACTGAGTTTCAGTTTCATGTCCCTTTGAAGTTGGATAAGCTTTTTCTTTGGAATCTACACGGTCACTAAAGGGTGGAACGGTCAAAAATTGGTGCAGTATTTGGCAATTCAGGGTAGCTTCGGTGAGTTTGGAAGATTTTTGTTAATGGGTACGTTTTGCGCGTTGTGATGTATCTTTCCTGAGTCCCGTGTTTCTTAAAAAAAGAATCCCCTGTTTCTTAAAAAAAAAGGCAACAAACCGTTTCTTCGGGCTTCCTAGGTTTTTTCGCTGTCATTGGGAGAAAATTTACATTTCTACTTCAAAGATGTCATTAGAGAAGAGAAGAAAAAATTCACGACATTTTTTCCCATAGCATTTTTATGTCATTTACCATCATATAATTACACATAACGTTTGCATTAAAGAAAACGGACTTTTTTTTCGGATGGTGATAAAAAAAAGCGAAGGCAAATAACTGCTCTTGATAAATTTCACATGGAAGGTAATTGTTTAAGCTAACTTGCACAAAAATTCTACGCCCTTGTGAGCAGCCTTCCGGCAGTTAACAGGAGCATTCACCATGGCGGACGAAAACATGCGTGTAGGCATGTTTTTGAGTTCTTTCTACGTTTTATTTATGAATTTCTCCTCAGTTTTCGCTACAAAATTGTTGAAGTAGATCTCACGCTTCAGGTTGGCCCAGAAATTCTCGATGGGACGCAGCTGGGGGACGTTGGGCGGGTTCGCCGATTTGGTACCACATCGATATTCAGCCGCTCCATCTCTTCCAACAACCGCTTCGAGTAGTGGACCGACGCCAGGTATTTTGTACTATAAATTTTCCCGTTTACGGCCAGCCCGGAGCGAAAGAAGAGCGGCTTTGACAGCCCCTTCTCGTCGATTGTCAGTCACAGCAGCACCTTCTTGGGGAACTTGGTGTATGAAATGAACTACACCTTGGAGCTCACTTTCTTCGTGGGGAAGTAAAATACGAAGTGCCCTACCAGCCGTTGCCATCCAGGGTGAGTTAGGTCTCGTTGTCCATCACCACCGCCACATCTCGATTCGCCAGGAAAATCGAGTTAACCATCTTATTCAGCCTCTTCCGTCATTGCCTGCAGCTCCGAAACCAGTGAACGCGACTTCCGCTTCCTGACATGTATGTTCATGTTTGCCAGGTTCTTTTTCACTGTTGGGCTGGTTGAACCGACCTCCCGGCCAAGCGCACGCAGCGATGTAGCCACTTTTCTCTCGGTCTTCCTCTTCAGCATCCTTTGGAGCTTCTTATCGCTCAGGGTCGTCGGCCGTCCGGGACCGGTTTTTTTTCGATGCTCTGACTGTTGTCTAATAGTTCCAAGATGTAGTGGATGCCGGAACGGGCGTATCCGGCGTTCAGAAAGTGCCGCACAATGACCGTTTTCGACGCGGTGGGATGCCGTTCTTTGAACGCGCATACTTCTGATCGGACTTGCATCACTGTTTTTGCCATCACGGTTAGAGTTCGACTGATAGAGCAGTCAGATTTTGTGTGCTGACTCATGGGTTACTATGATTGATGCTGCATGGGTAGTTTCGTTAGTGCGGGTGAAGGTAGACCCATGGAAAATAGGAAATTTTTGTTCATTTTTTTTAAATGCAAACTTTAATTCATAGCTACTTCTCTCCAACCTTGTTGACGACCCACACTTGCCAGATCTTGCTACACTTAATCCACCCACCTTGCTTGCTGCACGCCACGGCGTCTTGTACCGGCCGGATAGGAGACGAACACTATCTTTGAAGGATTGTTGTCTATTATTCTTGCAACTTGTTCTGCTCGCAGATAGACAGACAGACAGTAACTCCAAAATGAGGTTCAAGCTATTTTTTAATGTAAAATTTAAAAAAAACAGGTACATTTGAGTCGGCAAATTTTCCTTCATTCCATTCTAAAATCATCACCATGCTAAACATTAGCTAAAGGGTGGAAAGGTAAAAAAATGGTCGAACATAGTTTAGTTCACACAGATTATGTTTTATACAAACGATAAAACTTTATTCCTCAATAATGAAGGTCGATTTTAAAATACATGAAAAGTATTTGCTCTCCATTTTTCAAATGTGAACTGTCGTGCTTTATGTTTCATACTTTCGATCAGATTTTGTTCTGCTGTTGTTTCAGCTAATTTGATTCAGAAAACTAATGTTTTTACCAATCGTAATCCATTTCCCCGAAGTAATAGGAACCAAGTTCCTGCCAAAATAATATGGAACAGAATTGCTCTTCAAAATAAAGCAATAAGTCGCTTGACCAGTTGACAAATTACTGTGCGAACTGTTGGTACTTCACGTGTCTGCAGTTATTAAATACATCCCTCTGTGATTATTCACCTTTTGTTCAGTAGTTCCAGTGAGTGACCATAGGAAAGATCGGGTAACTAACCCCGATGGGCTATCTGAGTATCCGTTCTCCATGTTAGGAGCGATCGTCGTTCTCGTTGGCACCATTGGCAACACTAGGTACTTCTGCACCGAACCTGGTTTGATAGCGAATCCAAGCAGTTAGTAGGGAAGAACAATGCACCACGGGCAGAAATGCTGTGACATCCTACGAGGGCGAATGCGGTACGATACGGACAGACACTGAGCAAGCAAAATTCTATTCTTCTAAAGGCGCTGTACCGTGCTAACGAGAATTCGACGAGAAGTTGAACAGTTCATGCAAAGACTATGTAGCACAAGTTGAAATGAGCAGAAACTTGGAAAGTATGTTCTCTAAGATGGAGGGAATCGAAAGGTGGAAACAGTACTTTAACGAGCAGCCGAACGGTGATAAATCTAGGAACACGCGCAGAAGGTGGCAGGTTTCCGACTCAAACTCTCCAGAAAGTTAAATGGGTAATTGATCGGTTAAAAACACCACATTGCTGCTGGTGTTGGCCAACTCCCAAGCGAGCTATAAAAATACGGTGGTGAAGCACTTCCTAAGCATTAACCGAAGCGTGGCAAGCTGGATTGCTGCAACCATCGTGCAATCACGCTACAGAGTGTCTCTTGAAATGCTCTCCAGAATCCCCTAAATGATATGACTTGTCATTAATGTGTCAAAGAGGGGCTGTCTAGAGTTTTGGAACCGTCACTAAAGTTATAAAATAATGTTTATTGTTTAGAGTAGTTGATAAGTTTTTTTTAAATTGTATCTAACTCAGCAAAATTGCAGGTAGCAAACAAAAAAGGTTCTTTTTTACGCTACTGGAAAATAAATAAACAAACAACAAACAAACAACAAAGACAAAATACATAAAGGGAAGCAGGTCCCAAGAAGACAATGACCTCCAACCACGAGTTCAGATCGACGGCGATGAAAACGAGGCGGTAGACAAATTCACGTATCTGGGCTCATTAGTGATCGCCAATAACGACACCAGCAGAAAAATACAAAGGCGCATTGTGGCTTTCAATCGTGCCTACTTCGGACTTCAAAGGACGCTTAGATTGAACAAAGTTCACCGAACTTCAAAGTTGATCTTCTACAAGATCCACAGTAACATTGTCAAAACCAGCCAGCTGTTTTATGAAAATTTTATGAAAACCACTAGAAATCAATTTGGTTATATTATGACACCAAGAGGTGCCAACAGGTTCCATATTTTTATCACGTTTATGAGAACCTACACAGCGTGTTTGCAACGAGCTTAAAACCTTGTTTTCTCAAAATCCTTTCATTCCCATCAAATGTTTTATTGCGACTTTATGATCTCGTAAAATGCCGTTTTAGGACTTATTCATATTGCATACGAACTGTTGATCGGTGACCAATTGAGTTCCATAAATTTTCCGGAAATTCATGAAATGTTTTCGAACATGTTTGTTTTAATTTTGTTTTTGTTAGAATAATTTCCAAGGCGCATTAACCATCGACTATTATCGTGTCAATATTTACCATAGCCTTATACGCGCACATGATTTGGATCATGCTCCGCTGTGAAAAACTCAGTTTGTTTTGGTTTTTTTTCTATCAAACAAAATTTCCCGCAACACTAGATTTTTTTCCTTAGATATTTTTTCTGATAAATGAATCAGAAGAGCAGAGAAAGCGGGCCAACAAAAACCAACCACAATATTACAGTGAAGTTTGACAGCTGTGGCCATTTGGACGTATGCTGGTTCTCATAGCAGCCAATAGGTTTTATGAAGGTTCTCAAGTGGTCATAACATGTTTGAGAGGACTCATAAAAATCCAGTGTAGAGAATTCTGTTCCTTAGTATGTTGGTCATCTTTGCTGGGCACTTCAGTTTTACTGGGTTTGATTTCTTCCTGCTCGTCCACTTGCCGCCACTAGTCACTGGAAGTCTCCTCTCCGCCTTCGCATTGTTCAGGCGTCTCTTCGATCACCTCTTCGGCATCATCGGTTTACTGAACCTCTTGCTTACTGGAATCGTTTTCCACCTTTGGTGGAGGGGTAGGTTTAATCTCTGGTCGCCGTAGTTTCAATTTGTTTACTAGATACTTGATCTGCCGAAGTAACAGGGCCATCTTATCTGTAATATACTTTACCGTCAGTCGAACTGGTTCGTTGCGGGACAGCTTTTTCTGTTCGCTCACTTCAGTGTTCTCCCATTCGATAGTTTCTTTTATCACGCGCTCCAAGGTGTCGATTTTCTCATTTTCATTTTCCATTGTATGTGTCGATTTTCACCTGGGTACCTTTTCAGAATTTCCTTCCTTGGTTGGGTTTCTCTCCTTGTTCAAAAATCCGCGTATAAACCTCGCAATGTTACGCAGTTTATCTAATTTCTTTTCATACGTTTCGGCATCGGCATCCGATTCATCACTCGAAAATCTCCGAATAGGACTTACGTATCGATTCTAATTCCTCTTGGCTGGCGCAAGACGAATACTCCTCTTTGTCTCACCTAACCTGGGCATCGATGACGAAACTTTCCAGAGCATTTAATGTCGTCTCTCGACGTTTCCTCGAGTCTTCTACTTCTTGAGGGCCCTGATTTTGTTCACTGATTTTTCGAATTTCTTTCCACCTTAAGGTTGAATGTACAGCACTTCCACCCGGGATGGGATTTCTTCTTTAATTGTCACAATTTTTAGCTATTCCGTTTTAATCCCTTTGGTTGCCTAGTTATCGCTAGCTGCCGTCGAAATTTCCTCATTGCTTGCAATGGCCGATTTATCCTCTTCGGACTACCCAAGTATCACACTACAACAATAATTAGTTGTAGTAACTTAATTATAACTTAGCAAGTCATATTTATGTTATCTCAACCGAATGGCAACAAGTGTGCTACTAGGGTACTTTTCATCAGTCTGTTCAGCTACTTTTGGAGCACAATCCTTAGATGCTTCTTCCGAGGAGGCAGTTTTCTCATCGTCATCAGTGTCTCCAGAGAAAAGCTTGCTTATCGCTTTGCTGAGCTTCTGCAGAGTGCTCTCGTCGTCTTCTTTCTGCGCCGTTTTCTCCAGAACCGACTCAACGTTGCCCAATGAGAACAAACCGGAATCTTCAATAATGAAATGAGCCTTGATTTCCTTAGATTCAACATTGTCGGCCTTGTTAGCGTTCAGTTTTTTGACCACCTCAGATAAGCTAACCTTGGTTAAGTTAAAGGAACCCAAATTGGCAACCTCGCCCTTTCCGAGCACCGACTCTGGATCACCATAGTCAACTGAAAATTCGAAATTATCGGTATGCTTGTTGAAAGTTATGCCTTTCTTCTCGGGATAGGAATTCATAGCTCCGAACATGGTTCTTTGGACCATCCTTGCGCTACCACTATCACCTTCATCAGCGAAAACCACCGTCATCAGACCAAAACGAACCCTGCTTCAAACCCAACCATTTTAATCAACATTCCAATAATTTCTCGTACATACTTTGCTCCAGTACGAAGTGCATCCTGTACAAAACGCTAATAAGACCGGTTGTTATCTACGGGCATGAGATGTGGACAATGCTTGAAGAGGATCTGCAAGCACTCGGAGTTTTTGAGCGGCGGGTGTTGAGAACCATCTTTGGTGGAGTACAGGAGGACGGACTATGGAGGCGAAGGATGAACTATGAGCTCGCGCAACTCGCCGACGAACCCAGTATTCATAAGGTGTCAAAAGCTGAAAGGATACGCTGGGCAGGACATATTGCGAGAATGCCGGGCAACTATCATGCAAAAATGGTGTTCGACTGGAATCTGGTTGGTACTAGACGACGTGGGGAGCAACGAGCAGGATGGTCAGACCAGGTGGAGCAAGACCTAGGAGATGCAAGGTGCCTAAGGGATTGGAGAGCAGCAGCCACAAATCGGGCATTATGGAGGGATATTGTGTATCAGGCTATGTTCTAGTATTGTGACGTTATGCCATGTAAATAAAATGAATAGTAATTTCTCGTGGAATTGCAAGGGATTCCTGGACTTCAACAAAGCAAGTATCACGTCAACAAATTCCTACTCTTTCCTTATTTAAACTGCAGTTGCGCGGGACCCGGTATTGCCTTAACCTAGGGTCACCATTGAGGATGTATGTTAGCCCCAAGAATCATGTATTGATGCTCTGTGTTATTACAGCATCGGACAACAATGAAGTAGCAATCCCGGGTGCACTATACTATTGTTATTTTTGGTGTTGCTCCATGCGTAAATTATCGAATTATGACGATGTTTAGAAGTCATTATTTTCGCATCACCATGAGACTTCTAGGAGTGGACAGTAATTTGGCTATCACGAAATTGTCAAGGGAAGTGTTGATAGTTCCATTAGAGTACAGCAGGCTGTGAAAATTGAAGAGAAGTAGTTGAAAATTGAGCGGAGAGCTATTCGAACGGCAGTAATCGATCAGTTCCAGCTGGAGATAGTCTCTCTCGCCCGTAGGCTTTTGGAAGTGTGAATTCTAAGCTCACTGGAGTAAATAAAGTGCACATTCTTTTACATATACTTTAATTTGCCTATCTTGCATTTTGGGAAGCTTGGTAAAAGATTGTGTGATAGATCGGGTTTGGCCTTCCAATTAGCCCTCCACTCAAATTCAATTACTTCTATCTAATTTCAGATCTGCGGTACACCAATGGCACTATTAACACTGTCTCTTCAAATTTTTGTCCTAGTAAAATTACAGTCCACTCCTAAAAGCTTTCATGATGATGAGAAAAAAATTGCCTGCTAAAAATCATCACAATCAGCATCATCATCACAAACATGCTCATGCTCATGCTGATCGAGCTTGCTTGCTCCTGATCCTGGCTAATCCCGCACATGTTCATTAAATTATTCAAAATCGATTTGGTCAGTTGTTGGTGACTTTGCCTAATCGGCATGGGAAATAATCGAGATCCTGAATACCGAGCAGGACCGAATAACTCGGCCTTGAGTATTTAGGAGCTCAGATTAAGAGGTAAAATACCTGAGGATAATACCATAAAATTGTTCCCGCAATGTTATGCGAAATACCAAATTTAGGTAAGACAATACCAAAATAGTACCTCTCAGGTATTCCCAGGCATCCGGAATAACAAATTTTGGTATTCGAGAGATATTTTGCTTGCAATTCTTAGGTATTTTGCTTAGGTATTTTACCTCTTAATCTGAAGCTGTTTAATACCCAGACCAGTTATCAAGATCAAAATTAGGTATTCACATGCTATTTTCTCGTGCTCGGGTTGTATTCGAGCAAAATTGTGTTACACCGTTTCTTTCGGAAATGAAATTAAAAAATAGCAAAACAAATATTCCAAATTTGAGTCGACCAGCTTTTGGCCGTTCCACCCTTTAAATGTTGGACAGATCTATTCGAACCGGTTTGCCGAATACCGAGCGGGCAATGTTTGCACAAATGGACACGAGCGTAAATATTCTTCGACGCCGGTGGAAGCGGGAGCAGAAGTGTTGGTTGATCTCATTGATGTGCAATTTCGTAATGGAATTGTGGCTTTCAGCGTTGGGAATTGCTGTGATCGGCTGGGTAGGATAAAGTTAATCGGATTTGGGATTTCTTATTACCCATGACAGTGCTCCTACGAACTGCTAAGCTGCCTATAATCACACATCAGTCACAGGTGGATTCTCGTCGATTAGTGGGAGCAACATCAAAGATGAAGGGAGATTTAAAAAGCCCCATCGACAACTCGAAACTTGAATTAAAGCCTCAAACCTGATAGGATTTGGCTTCCTCTAGGCATTGGGGGAGGAGGAAAGGTAACATCTCAGTAACACAAGGGAATGAATTAATTATTCTTCGTGGGTAATTTTGTATCGGTAAATATTTTGTTGTGTGACCATGCCACCATGCGTGCTGTAAGTATGACAAAAAGCGTGGTAGAGAGGAGGGGATTAAATATTTTATTAATTTGAACCTAACCTAAAAATAATATCTTTCGAATTGTAGAATGAATGGCAATACATAAAGGGTGATACGGTCAAAATTTGGTCAAGGGAAAACGCGTGTAAATCGGTGAAATCGTTTATTTAAAAAATCAATGCTTGTAGTCGGCTTTGACGTAGGTTTCGTCGTCCATCACCACACAGTCAAACTTCGTCAGCATCGTCGTGTACAGCCTCCGGGATCGCGCTTTGACCGTCGTATTTTGTTTATCATCGCGATTTGGAGTCACTACCTTCTTGTAAGTCGATAGTCCGGCTCGTTTTTTGGCTCGATGCACGGTTGTAGACGATACACCCAGCTTATTTGCGGCATCTCGGAGAGATAGGGTTAGGTTTCGCTTGAAACTACCGGCAACTCTCTTTGTCGTCTCCAGCGGCTTCCGGTTTTCGATTTCCCCGATCCAGACTTCCTGGCTGTCGACAAACGTTCCCCAAACACTTTAATTACATTTGTAACGGTTGATTTGGCAACTTTTAGCGATTTTGCCAACTTTGCGTGCGAGTAGCTCGGATTTTCGCGATGCGCGAGCAAAATTTTGATACGCTGCTCTTCTTGCTTGGACGGCATTTTGACAACTGAAGAGTGAATTCCAAAATCAAAATAGGAGCAACATTCTACACACACACACACCTTCAAAATGAGGGGTGTTCAGGTTTTTTAAATGCAAAATTGAAAGAAATACGTCAAGTTGATATTGACCAAATTTTGACCGTATCGCCCTTTATAGGGGATGAGAGCTTGAGAAACTGTGACTGTGCGTGCTGTAAGTATGACAATAAGCGTGATAGCGAGGAGGGGATTGAACATTTTATTAATTTGAACCGAATCTAAAAATTATATCTTCCGAATCGTAGAATTAATGGCAATACATAGAATGTCGAGATAATCAATACCAGATGAGTGGTCAAATTGTCGCCGTAAAAGGCAAAATTAAGGCTGAGCACTACAAGATCATATTGGATGTGCATGAGCAATTTCAGCGATCCGTGAAATATCCGTCAAAATCCACACTGAAATAAAAGTGTCCGAAATTTAACGTGGACAGGCTTTACTTTGTTGTTCACCATTTCAGTATTACAGTTACCTTAAAATAGCATTTTTGAACTTCAACTACTACTTTTTAAATGCTTACTATTTCTATCGAAGACTGGAATTCGCTTATTAGCAGCATCTTTTAGGTTGGCAGTATTATGATGACATAATCCATTTATTCCAGAAAGCATCAAACTGGGCTCTTCTATCACACAAATAGCCATCTCTGGAATGTAATTAGCATGTAATCTAGAAAATTTTCGACTGTTAGATGAATTTTGAATACACACATGTAATATACACTCACGTATAAATTCTTATAATCCGTATGTGAGAGGGACCATCAGGGCACCCAATAGAAACAAATTGAATGGCGAGAGTGTGAATGCCAGCTCCCCGTTGCTGACAGTTTGTAGATTAAGGGTGGGCTCTTATCAGCACTCATTATGAGGGCAAGGTTTTGTTCGACATTTAGCTCGCATTTTTAACAAATTGTTCAATTCAATTGAATTTTCCAATTGTTCAAATGTTGCCTTTCGAACCATCCAACCCATTTTTGGCCCTTCATACAATGGCATTGTGAGAACAATCAGTGGTTATTAAAGCTCTATCAAGTCCAACAGAGAGGTAAGCCCGGCAATGTCGGACTTTGTTTCCATGTTACAATGAGTGGTAGTACATATCATACATCTTACATACTATCAAACAATGGTCCATTCCAAAATAAGCTTTTGAACATACCTCCTTTCACATCCAAAGATTTTAACTGCAGTGCTCTACTAATTCATTTTTTCTTCTTACTTTCTTTACAGGTATGCACTAATCCTATTCACGGTCTGATAATTTCAATCTTCACCAGAGTAAGAAACTACTCCTGCTAAGTATGTAAGTCCCATATTCCCGCGGACTGGCTCATTAAGCGATTTCTCTGTTCTGCACACTTTCCCACTTAGAAAGGGTAATCTGTGCGAAGAAATTCCCCCTGAAGTTACTCAAATGACTTCCTTTCAGACGTTGAATGCTAGTCACTTGCCATTTAATTTCCTCGTTCTTGCTCTCAGATGGAAAGAACTCGGGAAAGAAGTGAAGTGAAATTTCCAATTCCATCCTAACTGACAGACCACCCGGCAGTTTGTCACGGAGCTACCCCGTTCATGCAGCTCGCACTCATTTCTGGCATTAGCATAATTTATGATAATGATGACGAGTAGAATGGCGTGCCATTTTTTGATGCCGATCTCTCAGGGTGAGGTTTGTTCTTTGGTTGGTTCGTTGGTTGGCTGGTTGGTAGCTTAATCGCAAATCAGAATAAGTGCACGAGACGATTTACAACGAGTGCCATTGTCGCACAACCGTCGTTTCGTTTTGTTCGAAACTGTCAAATTCCTTTCTGCTGACAATTGTACGTTCTCGACGGCGGGTGAGTGATGAATGAAGAGTCGTGTAATGGTTTGAAGGTATGAATTTTATTACGCTCTGTGTGATTCAGATTGCAATTTCGAATGTTGTTCACTGTCTGTCAAGTGCTTGCTTGACAACTCAAAGGATTGGTGTAAATTTAAGTGCATGTTTTATGAATGGATTCAATAGGAGTTGCTACATTCGCAATTGAAACAGGAACGCTAATTTGATAAGAAGTGTTTTTTTCGTATTGTTTACGACTTGATTTTAAGAATACCTCAAGATCATTTGACAGAGATATGTCACCTTCTTTCTTTTGTCGAACTCTTCCCCATGTAACAATCGAGCTCAGCTACCTTCAGCTTTGTTGTGTTTGTAGCTGTGCGTTTATCGAATGAGCTAAAGAATAACCCATAGCTTTAAAGGGTGAAAAGGTTAAAAGTTGGTCTTACATTATGTAGTCCCAACTTATGAAAAACTAACTGATTAAACTTTATTTCATTTTTGATGTTCAACCACATCAAAATACACACAAAAAAAACAATAACGCTTTCAATGTTGTAAATTCAAACTGTCGGGCTTCACTTTTTACATCGTCAAACTAATTTTAAACTGCTATTCTCTTTACTTTTTAACTTTAAAACGCTAGACGTCTATTGGCGTTGAATTATTGCTCATTTCCAACTGTTTTTGCGTTTTTTTTCCTGAAATTCCATTTTTCCATTTTATTTTCCATTGCCCAATAATTTTCAATTAAGAGCCGGTTCGGTGATTTTTTTAGGTGATTTGGCCTTGGGTACGACTGGAATGTTGTTGGTGGTAAACTTAATAAAATATCTGACTGTGATTGGATGTACAAGAAAAACAAATACAGTCACACCTCGATATAACGTAATTGAATTTTTATTTCCGTTACGTTACACGGAAGGAAATAACGGGGGATTGAAATAATAAATAGTTGATACCTATAGTAAACCTACTTTTGTTTCAATCAAAAAATATGTTCAGATTCAAGCATTTTTTTAATTGAATCAACCATGTTTCAAAGTTAAAAGAGCCATCATTTTTACACATCTGAGATGGTATGAGATTGAATCAAAACAAAAATGTTCTAGTTCCAACCAATGTATATTCTTGAAACAACTATACAAAAAAATAAAAACAACAACCTGGTAGTTTTCTGTTCGCAACCAAGTTCATCATGTCATCCGACGAGGAAGTTCTTACTAAGTGTGTGGAGGATGAGGAGTTGGTTGAATTATCGAATAAACCATTCCAGCAATGGAGGTTTTCAATTGTGAGTATTTTTTTACAATTCGATCATTGTTCCAAAAATTGTACCAAGAAGTTTTTTTTCAGCAAATGGCTACGATGTTTCAGCTCATAATATTATAGAGCGTGAAGAAGTAGATTCCCCACCATTATAAGCTGACAGAAAGAGGTGCATCGCTTTGCTTCTAAACATTAACTACTTAAGAACATTTACCATATTTAATCAATTTTTTTAAAACAGTACTATAACTGGACAAAAAATGAACATAAATCAATCCTAATTTAATTGCATTCTCGTTCAATCGATTCCGGAACCGAAAATCTAATTCATAAAAAAATTGAACTGACCACAAGCATATTTAGAGCCACTATTGTTAGTCAGTTGATTCAACTACAATTATGATTGAATTTACTCGCACTGTATGCCAACTGTCAAAATATCAACAATATTTTTTTTCGACATAACCATTGTATAGTTGAATCAACTATATTTCACTGAAAGTGATTCAAGCATACAATAGTTAAATCAACTTGAAATGTATGATTGTTACAATCATGCACTTGGGTTATCGAAAAATCAATGCATAAATATTGTTGATTTCAGATGAAACATTGTTGATTGAATCATAATTTTTCTCC